>JAQGAY010001302.1:0-15214 GCA_034698085.1 Polydesmus angustus | reverse complement strand
TAATAATAATGTTTAAACGTTTAATACATTTACTTTGTTATTCTGTTAATTTACACTGCCATCGTCGACAACAATTTATTAATTTCATTAGCAATATTCCCGCTGCTAATTTCTTTAAAACTCATAAATGAATTTTTAATTTCCAATGAATAATTAATCTGTAAAATATTTAAAAAATTAGTACAAACATAATACAATATTATTAAAAAATAAAAATTACGTTGTAGTCATATCTTATGTTAATTCTCGTTATATTTTGAAGAAACTCTAAAACCACTAAACAATAACTCCGGTCAGCATCCGAAGAAAGAATTTTACGCAAAATCTAAAATTGAAAAGAAAATACTGTAGCCTAATTTATGCCTTTTCATACAAGTATTGAAAATTTTGGTTTATAAACCTCTTCAGATGATTTTAAGGAGGTTTCGAAAAAACATTCCCAACTTTCTTTGTCAACTAATTCATTGACAAATATTTGCTTAGATGTTAATAATTTTAACATGTTGACACCATGTTTCTGAAAAATAGCATTAAATTATCCACCTTTATTGGTAAATAAAAAGAAGGTTACAAACTTACTCTCTGAAATAATCTAATTTCGAAATCGAAACTAGATTTTAATAAAGTTTCTGTTAGGCGCCATCCAACAACCTAAAAATCGAAATAAATTTGTATTAAGTTCCAATCTATCAAATGCTTATAATGCTATTAAACCTACAAAATGATTCTTTATAACAGCAGTAAATAATTGCGGGCTATTGGCATTTCTAATTATAATTTTAAAAAATAGTTATTTGTTGAATAAGATAATAACTATTATAGCATTAAAATTATTATAAATAAATATTAAACCAACTTGTTGGATAAAAAGTCCGTTAACCATTCTTTGTAAACAGTTATGCAGTCTTCAAGATATGTCGAACAAATCTAAAAATACAAATTTGCAGAAATTATGTTTAAACAAAGTAAATTTATCATTACCTGACTATATGTTTTATCGCAATGTCCAGCGCAACGAACCTTAAAAAAACGCAATCATTATTTTTATAATAATTTATACAGTAAGTTCATAATTACAGTATAATGTAATAATTATACTTACAATAAATTGACACACATTTGATTTTAACGAAGACACTAAAATTTAAAAAAAACTGTACCATCTAAATTTTAATTCAAATTGAAGTAAATTACCTTTAATATTATCGCCAATTTCCTTTAAAGTATTTGTAATTAAATCTTTGTCAATATTCGTCTCAAATTTGAACTAGAAGAAATTTGCATTAAAACCTTTTTTTTTAAAAATTCTTTTAAAATTCTTCAGCTATACCTTTTTAATATTGCATATATAATTCACAATTGCTAATGAGCGGTTGGTTAGAGAATTCTGGTTTTTCTGACGCATGCCATTTTCTACTACATTTGTCAATGCAATTAGACAGGGCTATAAAATAAAATTAGAAATGAAAAACCATAACAAAAACCATATTAAAAAAACTAACCATAAGAAAATTTATTTTTGGCTGTCGTTTCGCAACTATGTCCACCAAATCCAAACATCTATAAAACCCCCAATTATTAAAATAAATAAATTAATTACGTACAATTAAATTACCTATTTCGAAAACCAATCAAAGCTTCTTGTTCGCCATCTGATGAAATTGGACGTTTTTTCATCATCTGGAATGCTTTCGCTAACTGATCATCTAGCTTACACATTTCGTCGTCATCTAAATAGTTGTCTGACTCTTCCTAACAATAAATATTACCAATTGATTACAATTAAATCTATAAAAGTAAAATCAAATCTTCATACGTCGCTGTCATTTTCTGCAGCATTTCCTAATGCATCTTTAACAGAGGCTCTAAGAAGATTTAATTTTTCGTCGTCAATATTAGTGTCCTCTTCCGACATTTCATCATCGTCGTCCTCATCGACATCTTCGTCACTATTTTCCCCTAATACCTCAATATCCTTTTTGGGATCAATAACCTAAAACACCAAAAGTTAATAAAACCTA
Source organism: Polydesmus angustus (assembly GCA_034698085.1). Classification (NCBI taxonomy): domain Eukaryota; kingdom Metazoa; phylum Arthropoda; class Diplopoda; order Polydesmida; family Polydesmidae; genus Polydesmus; species Polydesmus angustus. The sequence goes on along the minus strand of JAQGAY010001302.1, from coordinate 13,193 downwards.
TTGACATTACATATGAGACGGTTAAAAACTCACATCTAGAATTTGTTCAACAGCTTTTAAAGTTAGCTGAGGTACAAGTAAATCAAAAGCAATAATTCCAACATGACGAAGTAAAGAATTTTCTTCGGAAAGAACGCTAAGTAGAACGTCGATTAACACTCTTGTCCACGAATCATCGCTTTCTAAAGCTTTCTTTTTTGAAAATGCCATTTTACAACATGTGTAAATATCCTATAAGAAATTAAATAAGTAAAATAGTTTACCTAAATCAAGAAACAAAATTCTTACTTCAAGAACCGAAGCCTTGTTTGGTTCAAATAACATTCGAAATCCAATGTGCAAAATTAATAATTTGAATGCCAAGCTTAGATCTAACTGTTCGTCAGTATCTTTGCTAATTTTACCGTACTCGTTTACTTTCTTGAGAAAACTACTTAATTCTTTCTAAAAATTAAGTTACACCACAAAATAAATGCAAGATACATTACAATAAATAACAATTTTAAAAATTGATAGAATTTACCTTTTTGATAATGATTCCAAAAGGCGTAGCAACTTTTGGATTTTGAAGAAGTAGTTTAATAAAGCTTAAACACTCGTTAACTATTTCGCAATAATTATTTAGTAGAATCTTGTTTGTCCTAATATTCACTTTTTTCAACAACGTAATCAAGCATCTATTTAGACTATCTTCAGCCACTTTATGAATATCAGAGCCAGTTGAATGGTTAGATATTCTTTCACACTAATAAAATTTTAAAAAAAGTAGTTTAAAAGAAAAACTAAAAAAAAAATCATTAAAATATTACCTGAGGAATAGTTTGCGATACAGCCGAGTGATCAAAGTAAGCATGCAAAATTAAAAATTGCAAAACTGAGATCGAAAGTGAAGAATTTTCATTTTGAAAATGAAAATACCCAATCTGGCACGGGGAAAAAAAGTTGTATTAAAGCACTATATAAAAATAGGAAGTGAACTTACATATTTAAAAATGTGAAACCGTAATTTCTCGTTTTCCGTTTCCTCACTATTCAAAAAAACAATAAACAATTACTTTTTGCTTTTCATGGACAATGCATAAAAAACACTTACTAAAACATTTCTTTTAAACAGTCAAATAATTTTAATCCAGCTTCTTCATTGAACTAATAAAATCCATAAATTAAAACATAATTAAATTATAAATATATAGATAAACTCCTTACATAAGACATCATCCGATAAACTATTTTGGTATGAGTTACTTCGTCAAAAAATAGCGATCCTGGCCTAATAACATTAAATGAAATAAAAATGTAAATATTACATAAACTATTTTAACTTTTACTTTTCAATTAAACACTTTAGAACACCAAATTGAAAATCAGAGTTTGTGCTATCTTTTACGAAATTAACCAAAAAGGTAACCTAAATTGAAAAATATACTTGTAATTATTATATACATTGTTAAAAATAATGCAATCTCAACTTACCAAGTCGGCGGCAGCAGAATACAATAATTTTGTCTTATTTGCTAAATTTCGAATAATGTGTTCAATAACTTGTGGGCATAGAATAACGTTAATATGTGACGCATCTGTAAGAAGTGGTAAACTTCTTTGAACTAAACTAAAACCAAAATTTACTCTTTCCTTCTTTAAACTCGATAAAGTCCCTTTAAAAAAAATCTCGTTAAAATACATAATTCCATTAACAACTAAAAGAAAACTACCATTAATGATACATTTCCAAAAAGGTACTAATTTTGAATTAGATATCGAGTACTTCAACAATTCATCATATAACGGATGCACATTTGAAAAATGACCTGCTTCCTATTTAATATTAAAAAATGTTAAACATTGAATAAACTAAATTTTAATGCAAAATATTTACCAATAAAATTAATGAAGAATTCCTTAAACCAAGTTCACTAAAAATATCTTCCATACCAAAATGTTTCACTAAATAGGGGCGCAATAAAGCAATCTAAAACCAAACCAAAACTTAATTATGATTGTTACTGTCACTTGCTTTTATAATGTTACCGGTAATAATTTATAAAAATTGAGAAAAATCAAAAACATTTCAGGTGAGTTTTCCCATCCAGCTTGAAAATTTCCTTGAAATTTTTGCCACAAACTTTTAACAAGTTTAGAATCCGCCTAAAAATTAATTTAATAATTAATTTATTAAATTAAAACGTCACTTTTCAAAAACTTACTTGAGATAATAAGTCATTGACAAATTTTGATGAAGTTTGAGCTAAATTTTTATCTTTGCACAGCACAAACAATTCCTCCAGACATTCATACATAAGATTCTGATCCTAAAATTAAAATGTTAAATTAACTCGTGTTAAATTCATGAAAATCATAACTAGGCTGTTACCTTCATAATCAACCCAGATCGTACCAGAGAACCAACAGCGAGACATCGACCGATTGTAATCTTAAAATTCAACAAAATATAAAGTTTAGCACAAACGTAACACAAAAACAACTTAATTCGCTTTTAACAACCTGAGTATCATTATCAATTGTAGTCAACTCCTTTACAATCTTTTTTAAAATACCGTCGACACTGAGCACAGATTTAAATTGCTTAAGTAAAGTCACCAAAGCCACAAAAAATCCTAAACGAGCAGCTTTATTGGAAGAAGCCAACCCTCTTATTAATCTATCCAAAGGGTATTCTAGCTCCAAAAGTATGTCCTATATAATAATTTAATACAATTATTGTAAGATTATCGTATATAAAATAGGCTGAAAACATCATGTTCATAAACTTTTATGATCTTAAAAATAACAAACACGTGTTTCAGCATGCACGACTGCATTTACCTTTGATAATTTGCTCTTCTCGACAAGATCAGCTATTAAACTTATGGCCGCATCTTCTCGAATTTCATCGTCTGGTTCAGCTAGCTTCCAATATAAGTTCATAATATTTGGTTTATTTTCCGAAACTTGCATTTTATTATCGTTAGAAATCTCGTCCATATTTCCCTGTAGCAACAACATTATTATTTGGCGGTCTGCATCCACTACAACGTGTGCGGCTCAACAACGCGTTTTGCGGCAAAAAAAAAAGTGCACAAAAGCACAATTTGGTCAAAATATCTACGGCAAAATGTCTAAAATACGGTATCTATGAATCTTGAATACATTTTTGAAGCAGATATTTATGCAGTAGACTTTATGGCAAAGTAGACCTTATTCAGTACTGTAGACATTTTTGAATAAATATTATGACGCTAGATCATCTGACTAGACAGTCAAATTAGTTTCCGGTTTTTTGATTCGGATTTTTCGTAAACATTTTAAATGATAAGAAAAGGATTTTTAACATTTGCAATCAGCTGTAATAGAAATAAGATAAATTCGCGTAAATGCTTCTTACTCAATCACAGAAAAATGAGTGAAGGTTATTTGAACGGTAGCGTATCTCTTAAATTTTAATATTACCGGTAGTTTGAATTGCTATCGGTAATCTTTACTTAATTAATTATTTATCACTAACTTTATATTTCAGAAAAACGGAAAGCTTACAAATGTGGCCCGAACTTTAAAACTTTGGAAGACATTCCTACTTTGAGACGACAACGAGGTGTTAAACCTGAAAGTGAAAGTGGAGAATTTCTTGATTACGCTTCCAAAGTGTCATATTTTGACGGCGATATCACTACCTTGGAAATTGGGGCTATTGTCAACGCCGCTAATGAAAGTTTGCTTGGAGGTGGCGGAGGTATCTTTAAGGGAAAAAGAAATGTTAATATAAGGAAAAAATAAAATCCTGCTTTTATGTTTAACGTTCAGTGGACGGATGCATCCATCGAGCTGCCGGGAAGGAGTTAAAGGAGGAGTGCCGCTCACTTCGTGGATGCGATACCGGGCATGCTAAAATAACGAAAGGTTTGGCATTTAATAGGTTTCATAAAATTAAGAAAAAATAAAAGTATTTTTTATATACTTCAGGCTATGATTTACCGAGTGAATGTAAGCAATATTATTTTATTATGACGTGGTGAACATCATTGAATTCCTTTCCTAGTTGTGATTCATACTGTGGGCCCAATGCATGAAAGTCCCGAAAAACTTAAAAGCTGTTACGAAAAATGCTTTGAAATTGTAAAACAACGCAATATCAAAAGTGTGGTAGGTGTTGCAACATTTACTTCGCATAGTATGTAAAATTGAAAATTTTGTTTTACTTTTTTTGCAAGGCATTTCCTTGTATTGCTACAGGAATTTACGGTAAAAATATAAAATTGGGAGTTATTAATTATTTTTAAACATTTATGAGTTGTAGGATTTCCCAATGACAAAGCGGCTCATATTGCTTTATCGACCACTAAAACATTTCTTCAGAAGAACGAGGTAAACTGATAATGATCCACTTCCAAATTTGAATTATTGTAGAAATTATTGTCTAATTGCAGATAGAGCGCGTTATATTTTGCGTCTTCACAGAAAAAGATAAAATGATTTATAAGCAACTGCTAGACGAGTACTTCAAATGACGAAATTAAAATCATTCTGCTCGTTCACAAGAACTTTTAGCAGCAATTAAAATGTGCCATATTTTATCTAGAAAATTACTGTAAATTACCACAAATTAATATCAGCATCATGAATTGTAAAACAAAGCATAGTTACCTTTGAATAAAAATGAAATACTTCCACTATATCAATGTTACTAAAAAAATAAAAACTTTCGCTTAAATTAAACAAAACTAATAATAAAACGATATTTTCCCCGACAACAAATATTGTAAAATTACGTTCAAAACAGACGTTTAATTAATTAAAACCGAACATCATACATTTTATTCAAGCTATTGTTGCTTGCATATTTAAAATAAATGTTAACTCTGGCAAAAACTTCCATTATGCTTTCGAAACAGTACTAATGACTACGAAATCAGTTTCGCTAACTTTAGTAGTCATAGTCACTTTTTTAAAAAATAGCAGCTTACAAAATGTATAAAACCAAAATGTTTTGTTTAAACTTCAAACAATTAGCTGCTAAAGTTTTACAAAAAGATTTGATTTAAATGAGCAAGAAGAATCATTTACATCGGAATTCTCAAATAACATTTTATATTAAATCTCAAATTGAGCATTTATTAAATTTTTAGTGTAAAATCGCATACATGTCTTTCTTTTTAACGCTACATGTATTTAAAAAAACTAGTTTCAAGTTTATGTGTGATCAAAAATATATCATGGTGAAGATTTATTGCGATACAAAAATTCAATCGAAGCATTTTTAATACGTCAACGTGGGTAAAAAGTTAAGTGATGAGAAAAACATGTATGCTCTAGCGGTTAAAACGTTTTGTTTTTTGAAAACAATGTTAGTGGTTCACTAATTAGTGGTCCATTGCATTATAAAATTCTTTTGATAACTGTTTGCCAGCAGTATATTTTGGTAAAAATCCATTCAAAAAGTTTATACAATGTATATAACGTTATCAAAATATGAATTTACAAACGCTAATTTCACAAACACGTCAATCACAAATTACGATACAATGTACAGTAAATTTGAAAAGAAAAATTTGTTATTTTTCTTCTCACAATAGTGAGAATCAACGAATTTTGTTTTGGCATCGTATCCCATCTTTTTTTCATAATAATTCTCTCTAGTCTATACATCGACGAATACAATATCATTGAATTTTCATTCAAATCTCAAATCTACCACATAAATTTAGGTATGCACAAGTTAGTCACAAATATAAAATGGTAATAGCAGAATGAGCAAATATTATGCTTAATATAAAAAGTGTGCGTGTATATAGTAGCTGTCTCGAGATTTTAATAATCGCGCTTACAAAATGATGTAGAACAATATTATTAAGCTACAAAATAAAAATAAAAAAAGAAACGATTTAAAAATTCAAATATAAAATCGCGACAAAATTCTTTTTTGCTTAAATTGACTTAATACATAGGCAAATATAAAAAGATAAAAATAAAAAAAAAAAAGGAATTTCAAAAATGAATCATTCCGCACGTGCCCTACTGACTTGTCTCATTTCAAACTGAAAATTTAAGCAAACTTTATACAAATGTAAAAATAACATAATCAAAAATAAAACTCGTCAATCATGTTTTCAAACAATTACATGTACTTTATAGTTTTGTAAATTTACCAAAAAAAACTTTTTATTTTGTATCCTTCTCTTCAATCTTTTCCTCCAATTTGTTGTCGTTTTGTGGCTTTTCATCTTCAACTTTTTCTTTCTCTTTCTCGTCTTTTTCAAGCTTGTTTTCTCCAGATTCTTCGTCCTTTTCTTTGTCTTTTTCCCTGTCCTGTTCCTTCTTAATATCGTCATCTGCCTCTTTGACGGGTGGAGGCGTTGGTTTCGGCAAATGCGTGTTCAGATCTCGAGTGTTGCACATCTCTTCCCAATCGGGCCAATAACGTTCCTTTATGCGTTCCACGAAGGATTTAAGCTGTGGGCAATTTTCTTCAATAAAAATCTTGAGAGGGAATTTTTCTCCACAAGAGGTCAAGATTTGTGCAAGATGACAAAAAGCGTAACAATCCAGCTAAAATATTTAAAAAAAAAACTCCGAAAATATAGTCTTACTGTTGAAACAAAAAATATTTCCATAAAATCTTATTAAATTTGTTCTTCGAACTTACAACAGAAGGATGTTCGCCAAAAAAGAATGGTTTGCCACCCAAATATTCGTTCAATTTCTCCAAGTCTTCATTACCGAAGTCGTAAATTTCTTCAGGTTTGTGCACTCCGATACCTTGAGCTTTGGCTGCGGATCTTTTCTGTAACGGATAGTAGTCAGGTTTATGTTATGTCTTCATCTTAAAATAATACAGCATAAACAAACTGCCGTGTTAATGGTTAACATCACGAGTAACCATCTGGCCACAATGTTTATCTCAATATGCTTTATTTAGATATAACGTTTCACATGAAACTAAAATCTTAAGCTATTTACCCCTCGCATCTTCAATTTAAACACGAAGTTGAGCAGGCCATTTGGAAGTCTGGTAGCAAGAGCTTGTTGAAGATTCATTTTAGATTCCTTGATGAATTCACCAGCGTTATTAAAGCGCCACCAATGGTACACCCTAAAAAATAAAATATTAATGATTTTATAAATATAATTTTTTAGTTTTAATTACGATACCGTACTATAATAATATTATTCCTAAACAACATAAAAATATTTTAATTTGCTTTAATAAATGTGCTTAATTTAATACAGTATTTCTATTAGCAGATTTTTTTTATTTAATGTCTACACAATGTACTTTCAGAAACAACCGAATTAATTATTATTAAGTAAGAGTAATTATTTTTAATTTCCTCATAATGAAGCGTAGTTAGTTCAGCCTAAAATGTGTGTGTACATGTCTATTAGAAAAAGACTGATTCAAGCCTACCCAGTGCGTTGGCGAGAGTGTAAATTTAATTAACCAAATTATTCTACATTCATAGTCTGCTGAACGAAATGAAAGAGGGACAACAAACAAAAAAAGGCTAGAGCACATTGCACGGTTCAGTTAATCTTAGACAGAGGCAACCCGCATAGCAACACGACACTAAAATGCAGCAGGCTATTGTGTACACAATAATATTGCTTCTATTTCCTCCAGACTTTTCTAAACTAAAACTACGTACAGTACAGTACAATATAGCAATGTTGAATCAATTTCTCAGCAATTTTGTTCTTTCAAAGCTCATTATGGTGACCATATTATTAAAAAAATCTACTTGTGTTTACATCTCGAACAGGACAAATTTATCAGATGTTTTACACTGTTCAAAATATACCGTATGTCCTGTCCCATTCGTTAATCTCATTAACGAATCTCGTGCAATTATACCGGTAATACTAAATTAGTTGATAAAATGCTAAACAAAAGTTTTATTTTTTACTCAATAATAAAACAAAAATGTTTGCTTAAAAATATTACCGATAAATCATTTCGTAAGTTAAAAGCTAGTTTTTTGGAATTAAATCAGGCAAATGTAGGCCTAATGTTAAATAATTCATTAACATCCAAAGCTATATTGTGAACGCATAACATGCTTGAAATTCCGCTCCAAAGTGAATCACAAGTACGAGTATTAAAACACAACCTAGTTCACCTTGATATCAAAACTCCTATATACAACGCCTCAGATAGAACAACCCAAACAGTTAATTTCAAACTATATTACAGAAAGAGAAGAAAAAAAACAGCGTTCGACATGTCATACTATTCACCTACAAGCTGTATTATAAAATTCGTAATTGTGTCGCCGATGTACTGTAATGAACATTACAAAATGTCCTTCCACTGCAACAGTAAAAAGTAATTTGTTTTCCCCAAATACAGTAAGCTTATACGACGACTTCGTACAAGTAATAGCATTCGGTACTGTTCAATGAGTACATGATTGTACAAGTCTATTAAATAAGTTTTCAGAAAGCGCTCGCTGTGTGGGAAGATATCCACAGCATTAAAAAAAATAACATAAAAACTAAAAACCACCTGTTGTGAAGTTGTAACATGATAAAATCCACCCCGCCAATCAATTTTGCTTCCCACAAAAGAGAATGAGTCATCCTTTAAATTACATTAATATAATACGTAATTGTTGCTAACTTGCAATATATATTGCATTTTTAAATATAAAAAGAATTATCACGAAAAGGTAAAAATGAGTTTATTGAGTGTAGTGAAATGAATTTTTTACTGCAGATCATATCTATAAATAAGCTCTCTACAAATCAATTTCAAATAATTAACCATCACCACACCCTAAAAAGAAATTGTAAAAGCTTATTAACATAAAAAAATATATATATTAAAATTTAAGCCTACGGTTTTCGCATTAACAAAAAAAAATTAAGAGAGTAAAGTGTATACAGTAATAATTATTCAAAGCATTAACTCGTTTAGAAATTTAAAATTCTTAAGTTACCAATTTAAGTGGTGATCCAACATGATGCAAAATGCATGACTCAAAATGCGTTGATCTCTGGTCAAATGGTCATCCAAATCTTTATTAAAATATTTCCCCAAATCGCGGATAATGATAGCTGAATCGGCGATTTCGGCACCATTTAATTCCACAAATGGAATTAGTCCCTTCTTTGATCTTAATCGCATTTTATGGTCCACATTCTGCAATTAAAAAAAATAAAGTTACTGTACTGTATTAACAAAATATTGTACTGATATACCGTAATAATATTAATATTTCACAAAGTCATAATTAGAAATCACTCGTAAGCATGAACAATGAATTTGTTCATGCATTTTCTAAAACGTAACCATACCACGATAATTTAATTTCATTTTTATACAGAAACATTCGACTATTTGAAAAATAATGGATTTTAATACAGTACATGTACTGTAATAATAAAAGGAAAAGGTTTTGGTGGTTCACCTTCGATGGTGGTCGTATAGTTTTATCGTGATTAAATTAATCCTTAAGCATAGATTATGCCTTAAAGGTAGCCAAAATTATTGTAATTATAACCAAACGTGGCCTAAAAACCTTAGTTACTGATCCCTAATCAGTAATCACACAGCTTCAACTCTTTTATCATTTCAACTAGCTCTCCAGTTCCTCACATTATTTTCGTTTAGGCAACTGTAACCTTAGATTTACAACAACAACAACAAAAAAATGGTAAAACATACAGTATTTGTAAAACGCTTAATATAAATTAAAAAATATGCATCACTTATTGAAATTTGTCACGCATAACTCATTTACAAAAACATTTTTTTTTCTGCCCCCGTGAATTCAGAGAAAATTTCCGTCCTACTGCATGATGATAAGACATAATATTACGTCAAAATTTCCAAGTACTTGTAGAAAATAAAAATCGAGCATTGTTATTTCTAAAGATAACTTTTCAGTATTCAACGCTACAACCACATTTTTCAAAATCGCATACCGTAGTGAAAATTATTATAAAATAACATTTGAAATAATTAGTAGTTTTCAAACATACGCTTAGGTTCATCTGCTCAATTAAGAAAATAATCAAGTTCCGCTTTTATAATATAAATAAGAAAATTTAAAAATACGCTTAAGAAGACATTACAAATATCAGAATAATTTATCTGCTTTATCGGTTCTACCGTAAAAAATATTTAAATTATGGGATGTTTATTTATCATTTATCAAAAGCATTCAAGAACCGGATTTTTCTGCTAATCAAATACTGTAAATTATGTTCAAATATTAAGAATATTATACGAGTAATAAAAATTTAAATTAATTGTGGACTCTAAAACAAAGTTCTTGCAGGATCGTGATACACCATTTCAAATAAAGTACATAATTAAGGCTAAAACTTGGCTTATAGCGCAAGATACATATACAAGTACAAGATGTACAAGTAAATAATTTATTTTTGTCTCATTTTATAATAGACATGTCACATGGGTCAATAAACAAAATTAAATAAAATCTTATTATCTTAACACATGTACATTGAGAAATGAAAATACGTTTTCTATAGCAGAGAAGAAAATATTTGGAAATGTGTCAACTTATCAAAATACAGTACTGTATACATTATCCTAATGGCCATACATTAATATTCCCAAGTGCAATATACTGACAATTAAACTTCATTCAATTTGCCATATTCACCAACCGGTATTCCGTAACTAAATGACAACATTTTATTAGCTTTTAAATTATGGTCTAATAAAATATAAATTCTCCTTAGTTAGTATAATAGTTATTCTAATATCGTATTTCGCTGCCATCAAATCTTTTAAGTTTTAGTCGAAACAAAAAAAGGTTTTCTACTAAACGACATTAAATTCCATTACCAAGATTTTAATATTTAGCAAAATCCCTTTTTTGAACAAGATCAGAATTTAAACAAATACTACTATTTTTTAAAAAAATATTAAAAAGGATGTATGGGAGCAGATCCATATATTTATCAACTTTTTAAACTTGTTGTTTGTAGCAACATAGATGGCTAATGGACTAAGAAACTTAAATTAGTATAAATCGAGAATGAAATAAAACTAGTTCACTGTATCTTGACAACTTAATACAGTACTGTATTTGAAAATTTACTTTAATTGGTAGCACGGACAAAAGGAAGGGAATAAAGCGCAAATCACATTATGAATACTAGCATACATGCAGCGCTATTAAAATTAATAACACAATTATGATTTTCGCTGCAGACGCAACTACCAGGCTTGTCCACATCTACATGTAACTACAGTATATAGACATAGTAAACAAATCTAATTGTTGTGCATTTATCACGAGTCCATAATTGCATGATTTATTATTTTGAAAACATAAGTCAAACACGACTCAACAACAATCTCTTCCGACAAAAAATGAATACAGTAAATATTGGAATGTGTTTAAGTGAAGCATTGTATGCTGATCAACAATTGAATTGTCAAAATTAATTATTTCAATAATGTTTTATGCAATACTATTATTGAATAAGGCCAGTTTTCTTATGTAAAAATAGTGTTTGTATTGACTGATATTGCATCACATGCACCGAGAAGGCCAAGACGAATGGAATGCGAAAGCAATAAAGCAATTTCAAAACAAAATCAGTGGGACATCTCGATATTGTTGTATCTATGCTTGCAATCAAACCTATCATTTTATTATGTTATTCAAAATATAAATGCTATTTATATTAGAAATTCTAATCAAATAAGAAATATTTGCGGAACTCCGGCTCTTTTGAGCTCTCTGCTGCCTCCTCTAGCTGTATTGTTTTTAGATTAATTAGCCAATTAATTATTGTTCATGTAATTTTGTTATTCTTTTATTTGTACTCGTATATTGCATCGCAATCGATTGTATCAGCAGAAGGAAACATTAATTAAAAATTGATAAAATATATGTACAATTATTAAAAAGTAGCTTTCTATTAAACATGTACAAAATAAATTTTAAAAAAATACAGTAATTTATTTTGGCATCAAAAATCATCGTCGTATAATAATTATACAGGGTGTACGGAAAAAAAAACGAAACCAACTGAATTACAGCAGTACAAGTGTGACAACGTAACAAACCGCCACAAGACGAATTATTCAATCAAGCAGTAATTATTGATGCAGCGCATAGTGTGTGGGTATAATTCGTGTTGCTGATTATGTAGAGGCCGAATGAGGATACATGTATTTTAAACACGAATAGAACAATAAAATGTTTTTAAAAAAATCATTAAAGTGAAGGTGCATGCATATACCGGTCATATAATGTGTCATGAAAATATGCAGATTAGTAAACTAATTCAGTTGGATTTGTTTTTGTTTTTTCAGCACACCTTGTAGAAACATATCCCTAGAATAATTTTTAAGAAAATATTCAACAACAACAAAACAAAATTTAATACATTAAAGGTAATGATCCGTGTAATTGAAATTATAAAACCATGTTAATACCGGGAGGTAAGTGTTAATTATTATTGGCAGTTGAGACACGGTAAGAGCGCGACAGGTAAGAGTTCACGTGAACAGTGACTAATAATTACTAATGTTATCCGATGCATTTTTTTTTTACCATACAGTAAGACTTACAGTATGTTAAATCCTTAGTTCAAGGCTTTTCGTATCAATTGCAAAATTATGATTAAAATTTCCTGCAGTGAATCACACAATTTATTCGTCCTCAAAACCAACCACCGAATTTAATATTTTTTTCAAAAAAAAATTACAGCTGTTCATAGAAAAAAATGTACATTCAGATGCTACCGTAAAAAGTGTATGCTTGAGTACTGTACAGAATGTGTCAATTTATTATTTTGCACTTTAAAAAAGCGCTTTATAACCTTGTCAATTTTAATTACCGAAACAATGCAGAAATATTCGGATAAAATTAACTTCGCCTATCTATGCACAGAGAAGTCAATGCTTTTATCGGTGCTGTAATTGAATAAAAATCAATCAAAAAATAATTAACCACATTTAACAAGCTAAATTTGACAGTACGAAGTATTAAATATCGTCAAGCAACCAAACAACTCAACTACGTTACCATCACTTAGTTACCAATGGCATTAACATAATGCGCGATTGAGCGCAAAACGACACGTAAATTATTATGCCCATAGTAATGTATACTGATTTGCTTTGGAGAATAATCATGTTAGTTAAGCATTAACTACATGACACTTTTGTTTATCATTATGTAGGCTAATTTTCTCTAACTAAGTTAAAATTACAAATT
>JAQGAY010001301.1:0-15215 GCA_034698085.1 Polydesmus angustus | reverse complement strand
AACATTATAGAATTAATATAGAATACTTACAAACTAACAGGTTCTTGATGGTGGTCGAAGCTTTGACGATTTTAGCCCCTTCGACAGCGAAAACTTCTCCGTCCGAGCTTTTCAACTTAATCATGTCCGGCATTCTGAATGAAATACTAATGTAGAGATAAATAAATATTAGTTTTATACAAAAATATGTCATTTCATTCAAAAATAAACGCTAATCTAAGATCATTTTTTGTTCGAGCGAATTCACCATCAGAATTATCTCATTCGGAAACAAAACTAATAGGCTAATAATTGATTCGACATCTTTTATTTAGTATAAATTCAAATTTTACTTACGTTGTTAATCCAGAAATATATGAAAAGCACATCACTTGTAATCCAACTTTTTCCAAAAGAATGAAAATGCTAATTACAGTATTATTATAACGACCGATTCCCAAACTACATGTAACGGTTTCTCTTTGGTTAAGCTACCGTAGGCCAGCTAGGCATTAGGCATAGGAACTAAGCCATAATTCAAAGGAAGGGAAGGGCTGGAAGTACAGTACATGTACTGAAGTAGGGGAAAGTGTGGGAAAGTTTGTTATAGTAAGCTCCGCCTCTTTTGTTTCAAACCAGTTTCAATTCTGTTTCAATTCAGAAAAATAATAACAGATACTGTAATATTATTCTAAGATTATAATTTTGAAACATAATCAATATAAATACCAAAATCGTATTTAAAAGTCGATTACATTTTTTTTACATAATACAGTACCGGTATTTAAATTAATTCTGAACTTATTAGTTCTGTTTGCAATTAGTGGAACTCCAATATTCGTCATTAATCCGTTCTGGAGAAATTATTGACGAATATCGAACAAATTTTTCTCATACAACTACAGTATATTAAAAGCGATTAAATTCGTTCCCAGCCCTGAATTTTAAAGAAAATTCATACCGGTAGGCCTAGTTGTTTTTTTTTTCTTTCTTTTGCTATGAATTTTAAAATTTAAACTGATATTGATGATCAGCTGACTGCAATTTTCGTTAAAAGTGTGACAAATATCTAAAAAAAAAAAAAAACATGGCGGATATCGACAATGACGAATATTGGAGTTCCACTATTTTTTTATTTACCAGGTGCCCTACCATAAAAAAAATATTATTTAAGTTACCTTAAATATTTTTAACACTTTATTCATATAAAAATCTACGATAATTATTATTTGTATGGTATAGGCAATCAATAACTCACTCATTAAAAAATAATAACGTCTGAATCTCATTTGAAAATATTGTCCAAAAAAAAAAATTAAAGACAATATTATATTGACTCATCGAGTGATAATTCTGAGGCGTGAACGTGGACAAAATGTGTGACCAGACAATGTCATGACGATTGAGTGTAAACAAACAACAACCTTATACCGTAAATACGGTTATTACGAAAACTATTTAATATTTTCTTCAATAATTTAATTTTTTCGAAAAATCTACCGGTTCGCCGCTCCGGTGTATTCCGACTTTCTTTCTCCTCTAAAATAATAATGGAGTAGCCCGTTGATTCCAGTAGAGTCGCTGAAGAGGCGGAGCTTAACATTGAACGTGACCCGGCGTGACCTACATTGAATTCTCCGTCACGTGACCTTACTCACTTTCCCGCTCCATTTTCCTTTGCTTACTGCTTAGCTTGGGATCGAAGTTCGTCGGTTGTGGATCCTTTTTGGATACAACGACTCAACGAGGATAACAATTACGAGTTATAAGAAAACGTAAGTTGAGCAAAATAATTATTTATTTTCACTTTTTTTAATAATATTATTAATGTGCATTTGTTTTTTAAAGATGCCTAACGTTAAGTTCGCATGCCGAGACGGAGAGATCGTCATAGTCGACGTTGAAATCGCGAAAGCCTCCAGTACCATCAAAAATATGCTCGAGGGTAATTATCATAATAATTATAGCTCAATTAATTGTTAATATTAATTATTTGAAATTTAAATTAGGTGTGAGCGAGGAGGAGAGAGCGGAGAAAGTGTTTCAGCTGCCCGAGGTTAAATCACTCACTTTGAATAAGGTTTTCGAATGGATGACGCATCATAAGGTATCAAATTAATATTATCTTATAAAATTTGTTCAATTAACAAGCATCTAAGTTATTAATGATATAATTTGTGACGTAGGATGATGTTGAACGAGAGCCTGACCCCAGCGATGGGCGCGTTCTCTTACCAGATATGAGCCCGTGGGATGTTAATTTCATAAACCTCGATCAACGCAGCGTCTATGATTTAATTATGGTAAACATTTTTTTTCTCCCAGCGTAATAATTATTGTAGCTAATGTTAATTAATTTATGTCATAATTTAAGGCGGCCCATCACTTGGATGTAAAAAAGCTGATGGAATTGGGTTGCGCAAAAGTGGCGGATTTAGTTAAAGGTAAATCCGCGGCGGAGCTCAATCAAATTTTCGGTCTCTCCAGACTAACAAATTCTGCACCTTCCGCTGAAAAATGAGTAATTATTTTTCTTTTTATTTCTCAGAATATGGGTTTTGTTTACCTGTTTTTTTAATGCTGGTTTGTAATTTTTTTTAGGATAATGATTTGTGTGAAACCGATTCCATGCAGGGATTTAACTCCCGTTTCAACCGTGTTGCGAGGAGTTAATTTCGAACGAGTTGTGGAGTTTAGTTTAAATAAAAAATTTAATACGCACCTATTTTTTTTTCTGTAACTTCAAATTATTCATTATTAATCGGATGTTCTAGTTCCAGATTCAGTTTTTGAAATTTATATGATAGGAATTCGTTTCGGATAATCTCTTGTTTATTATCTTCTTGAACGATTTGCATCCCATTGGGTATTACATGAAATAATTTTGTTTATCATTAAAATTTTTTGATTGAAAGCAAGGATTTTTATTATTTAATACATGCGCAAGAAACAAATAATTAGAATGAATATTTTAAGGAAAATCCTGGAATCTTCAAAATTTAATCTCGTCACGTCTTGAGCTTTTATAATAATTTCTGATCTATGAGAAAACATGGAATAAAGTCATAAAATGAATATTTGCAGTACCATCCCTAGCTCTTGATTCGTCCTATTCGATGCAGGGATTTTAACTACCATTTTAACCGTGTTGCCGCTGCGATGAGTTAATTTCGAACAAGAAAAAATTTCGAAAAAATTTAATACCGTATGCACCTATTTTTTTTTTTTTTTTTTTTTTGTAACGTCAAATTAATCATTATTAATCGATGTTCCAAATTCAATTTTTGAAATCGTGTATGATTTTTAATTACCTCCACTTAATCTTGAACCGATTTGCATCCCATTGGATGATATTACATGAAATAGTTTTGTTTCTCATTAAAAGTTTTTTGATTGAAAGCAGGATTTTTATTATTTAAAATACATCGTACGATAAAGAAATATAATGAATATTTTAATTAAAAATCCGGGCATCGTCAAATCCGATTGCGTCTTCAGCTTTAATGATTTGCGAACTATGAGAAAACAATATAATAGTTAACACTATGGAATTAAGTCATAAAACGAGAATTTACCATTTGATTCATCCTGTGCGCTACAACTTTACACGCCGACTGCATCAGTTCTTGAATATCCATGTAACGCGCAGCCTATAGGATCAAAATAAATTTCATCTGTTAAAACAACAACGAAAAGGAGAAAGTTGATCGGCACATGCACCATGGTTATAGCATGGAGAGTATCTGAATCCGTATTTAAAAAAGCCTTGTCCCAAGGAACGAGATCTTCGTATCTCGATTGGTGCCTCGGTTCCATCGTTTCGTAGCCGGTGTGCCACGGTTCCTGAAAGACCATTCTCGGTTCGTCATCTTCTTCGTCTGCTGGAGCTGGAGCAGGCTCATCATCCTAGACGAATAAATCAATATTTATCGGTTGATAAATTTGCTAGTTGAAAATAAGATAAGAATTGGATACCTTATGATACTCCACCCATTCCAGAACTTTTTTCAAAGTGGCCGAATTGACGTTGCGTAATTTAATCAGGTCGTTACCCTTCTCGCCCCAACCGCCGACTTAAAGTAAATACACACTCGTTAATATTAATGTAATCGAACGTATTAGGTTATCGAAACGTTTACCTTCAATTATCATCTTGATGGTGTCGGAAACTTTACTGATTGGGCCAATTTCAACGACGAAAATTTCTTCATCCGAGCTTTCCAATCGAACAGTAGTATTCGCTTCGGCCATTTTTTGAGGGAGCTAAAAAAACTATTAATATTGTAGTAAAATTATTTTTGAATTTTCTAGGTATGCTGGTAATCCAGAAATTCGAAGCGCAGAAATGATTGCAAAGCTAATGCACAAAATTATATTACAATCAGCACTGTAGATGGGTGATTCATTCACAGCCTTGAAGACCACGTGGTCAAAATTACTATCACACAGAATTTAAGCTCCGCCTTTTTTTAAAAATTTTGTTACTTAATTAATAATTCCTGGTCAAAATTTAAATTATTGCGAAAAAAAAAAATCATAAATAATTGAATAGGAATAATTTTATTTAATTTTTTTTTTTTGAGTCTGGTTTGGTTGAAAATCATATTTAAAAAAAAACAATAGTAATATTATTCGTCATTTGCATTTCAACAATACAGTACCGGTAAAACAATTAAAAAAAAATTTTTTTTTGAAATCAGCAAAATTGAACTAATTCACTTAGATATTTTAATCCGGCAAACTTCACACGTAAAAGTTAAACAGATTAAGTCAATAGAAATCGCTTGAGACTAAACTCGTTTATCAAGTTGGTTTTCTTTGCACTTTCTCATTCTTAATCGATGTTTTTCGGAAATTTGCAGATTTTCCACGTGCTTTTGTTTTTAAGGCATCTTGATTTCAGGTTTAGGAAAAAAAAAATTGGTAAAAAAATAATGGAATGAAAAACTAAATTTATTTTTTATTAATACCGTACATTTATTTTATTTGAACTGCTATACCCATTTATTATCACAAATAAGCCGTCATATAATTGAAAACAAGGGCATTACAAAAAAAAAAAACCGTGAATCTTCATAAATTGTCGCAGCATCAGAAAAACGCAATAGTACTTTTAATTAACTGTTGAATAATTTACGCAAAAAAAATCATTACCGGTAATTTATATCGTTATTACCAGAGCTTCTGATTCCGGTCCCAAACCCTTTTCAATGATAAAATTCATTTCAAATTCAAATTCTTCAATCCTCATATAAACCAAGTGCGCCACAATTTTGAAAGCCGCCTCCATCAGCCCTGGGATTTTCAAATAACTGGCTGCCTAAGATCGAAATAAATGATTGGAAAAAAGATTCAGGCGATAAATATTGATGTTATTTTACCGTAAATAAGTCGAATACTAGAGTGTGATTATCCACTCTTAGGAAATTCTTGTCCCAATGAGTGATGTCATCGGTGCTTTTGGGTTTCATTTCGTTCTCTTCGGGTGGAGGTGCAGGGTCGTTCTAAAATAAGAAAAATATAAAATTTAATTAACCACGTAATTAAAAAAAATAATAGCAAAAAACCTTACCTTATGAAATTCACACCATTCAATAACTTTCTTCAAAATCACTGAGTTAACGTTTGTTATTGAAATTGGCTGCTCGTCGTTTCCCTCCACGCCCAAATCTAATTAAATAAAACCAGTTGATTAATTAATCTACAATAATTTTAAATTAAATGTAAATAAAAAAACATACCTTCCAACATGGTTTTAATAGTCTCCGAAACTTTGGCCGCATCTACATCGACAGTGAACACTTCTCCGTCGCTGCTTTTTATTTTAATTGTCGACATCTGAATATGAAAATATCAAAATTAAGGTTCAGTTTTATTAGGAAAATCAATACGGTAAGTTTAAAAATTATATTTAATTAAATGTATCACTTACGTTTTATGCGAAGAAAGAGCTTCTAAATCCGAGAAAACTTTTTTCAAAAAGGATTGAAAATGCTGATAATTTAGTGAAGAAAATCACAGCTGCTGCTTAAACACGTGGAAATCTCGAACTGCACTGTATATATTATGAGGAAGTATGGATTTTCGCCGCATTTTTTTTTTGCCCAAGTAGATGACGTCACCTATGGGTCTCTGCAAATCAGAGTACATTGGGTTTCTCAAGCTTACACCCGTGGGAATTGTGCCCTTAGTTTGTTTGGTACTACCTATCGATACCAATAGTACCGAATTGTTTCTATTGTACTATAATTGTAGTTAGAAGTTGGTTTGTTTTTAATCCGAACATCCCAGATATTTTTAGCTTTTTTTCAATTCAAAAGAAATGTCCTTTTTTGAACGATGCTTTTTTCTTCCTTCCCCATTAAAAAAAGGTGGTTAATGAAGGGTTTAAAAATATTTTGAGGTTTAATATGAATCATCACATATAATTATTACTGTGACGAATACGATAATTGTCTCGCGTTTATGGTACTGTTGATTCAATGCATGGAAGGGAAGCGTGATTGTCCCTTTGAGAACGGGACTATTGTATTACACAGATTAAAAACCGAATTCTCTAAATGACATTCTAAAACAAGTTTACACCTGTTTAAGGAATTTCAATTGTGAAACAAATTTCAAAATAATAAATTTCGAAAAAGATTCGGAAAAAAAAAATTACCGTATTATTAATTAATAGTAGGTAGCATTAAACTTTCAAATAAACGAACAAACTAAGTATAAAATTAATTCTTTAAATTTATTGTAGCAAAAGTGATAATTTTAATTTTAACTTTTTAAATTGAAAAAAAAAAAAAAAAAATGCACATGCACAGTGGGAGCAAAATTGAAAAGTAGGAAAAATAAAATGAATTTTGCCTACTAAACATTCATTAATCTATGTTTTCTAATGCATAATAGGCTTTGTTTATTTAAAAAAAAATCAAGTAATTTACAGCTCGGAACGTAAATAAATTTTACAATATCAACGATGAAAATTTCTTTACTCAAAAATTTTCCATTTTCCCACATTTTGAAAGAGAAAAGAATGAGAATACTTAGGTGAAGCACGTATAACGATGAAATCTCGAAACTATTTCAGTATTTTGAAAACTGTATTATATTCAGTACAATATCTTTATTTCTGATCATGTGTTTAATTTAAAAAGTAGTTTTTTTAAAGTAAATATTAAGCAACAGTCACGATTAAAAAATAAAATAAAAGAGCCAAATTTACTTTTTAATTATTGAGATTTAATAATACCGGTACATTAATTTTTCTAAATTACCGTACTAATTTATTTACACGAATGAAGCGTGAGATAGCTGTAAAACAAGAGCGAGAGTTATTAAAACCGTAAATCACATCATAAATCGTCGCACCATGAATTTTCAGCTATGATCTACAAAAAAAAACATATAACATTAACTGCGAGTTGAAAAAATTGTGCAAAAAAATTTAATTAATTTCTGTCGTATTTACCTGAGCTTCTAATTCCGGTCCCAAATCATTTTCAATGTTAAATCTCTTTCTAATTTCTTCAACGCTCAAATCTTTAATGATGTGCGCCACACTTTTGCAAGAGGCGTCCATCAGCGATTGGATATTCAAATAATTGGCTGCCTTAGATCAAAAACAAAAAAAAAATGATTAGAAAAAATATTCAGGTGATAATATTGATGTTATTTTACCATAATTAGCTCGAGGAGAGTGTCTTGGTCCACTCGCAGAAAATTCCTATCCCAAGGAGTGAAATCATCGGTGCTTTTGGGCTTCATTTCGTTCTCTTCGGGTGGAGGTGGGTCGTTCTAAAATAAGAAAAAAATAAAATTTAATTAACCACGCAATTAATTTTAAATAAATAACCAACAAAATCTTACCTTATGAAATTCACACCATTCAATAACTTTCTTCAAAATGGATGAGCTAACGTTTGTTATGGGAACTGGCTGCTCGTCGTCTCCCTCCACACCCAAATCTATTTAAAAAAATATTAGTTGATTAGTAAAATAGTTTTAAATTAAATGTGACTAGAAAACAAACCTTCCAACATGGTTTTAATAGTTTCGGAGACTTTTGCTACATCTACATCGACGGTGAAAATCTCTCCGTCGCTGCTTTCCATTTTAATTGTCGACATCTAAATACAAAAATTAAGGTTTAGATTTAATATGAAAATCTATAAGTCTAAAAATTATTTCTAATTGAATATTCTACTTACGTTTTAGGCGAAAAAAGAGCTTCTAAATCCGAGCAAACTTTAATCAAAAAATGATTGAAAACGCTGAGAATTTATAGCCAAAAAAAAAAAAAATCCCAGCTGTTGCTTAAACACGTGGAGGTCTCGAACTGCACTGTTACTTTATGAAAATTCGTTGCTTTTAATAGTTCAAGTAGATGACGTCACCGACGGGTTTCTGCAAATCAGAGTACCTGGGTTTCTCAAGCTTACACCCATGGGAACTGCGCCCTTAATTTTTTGGGTACTACCTATTGATACCAATAGTACCGGATTGTTTCTACTGTAATTAGAGGTTCGTTTGCTTTTAAACCGATCCTTCTGCATATTTTCCACTTTTTTTTTTCAATACAAAAGAATTGTCCTTCGTTGAACAATGCTTTTAGAACCAGTTTTTTTTCAAAAAGGGTGTAAAAAAAATATCTTGAAGAGTGTTGAAATTTAAGTGAATCATTACATGTTTTCATTACTGGATGTGTTTGTTCTAATGGGGTGATTTTCTCACTATTATTATTCTTATTCATGGAAGGGAAGTGCGATTGTCCCTTTGAGACACTGTGCTAATGAATCCCGCAGATAAGAAGCAGAATTCTCAAAATAAAAGCCCTTTATTTTTTAAAAAAAAGTTTATACCTGCTTAAAAAGTTTCAATTGTGAAAAAAATTTCAAAAAAATAAATTTCCAAAACGATTTTAAAATTTTTTTTTAAAAAATGATTAACTAATAATAGTTGGTAGCATTAAACTTTCAAATAAACTAACAAAGTAGAAAATTAATTTTTTTTAATACAGTAATTTTAGCAAAATCGATAATTTTGATTTAGTTGTAGGGAAATAAAAACTACGCACACAATAAAGTAATGTAAGCTTTAACAACATTAAAAATTTGGGCATTATCAAAATTATTGAATTAATATACTGCCATAATAATTATTTGAACTTCACTCGTAAAATAAGTTTAATTCAGTTGGAATGGCGATGAACTAAACCTGCTTTTCGAATTTGTTTTCCTTTCCTCAAAATTATTCGAATTATTTTTTTCTACACTTATAATTATTGTGATATTCTTGGTTAGACATGTATATTCTACTCGTTTAATATTTTTCTGGAATTTCCAGCTTTTCTAAGCAAAAATAAGGTTTCGAGTAGAATGGAGAATTATAATTCTAATCTCGAATTTAACTGTCAGCTGTTTTAATTAGTCTCTCGTAATAATGATATCATCATTTCAGATGGTATAGATTTTACGAGTCACGATTAAAATATTCAATGAAAAAAAACATGAATTTTACTTTGAGTTTTATTAATACTTTAATTGTTTTAAGCTACGATTAAATTATTTATGTAACTCAAATGAATCGTCTAAAAATGGGGAAAGGAGAGATCAGTATTTGATTCGGTCATACAACTTGAACAATCGTAGAAACGCCTTGTTTTCAGCTCTGATCTACAAAAAAATAGAATACGAATTAACTGTTGAAAATACAACGCCAAAAAAAAAAATGTTATTAATTTCGATGGTATTTACCCGCTTTAAAAATTTCGGTCCTAAAATCTTTCTTATTTCTTCAGGCGTCCCGCTTTTAATCATGTTTGCTATAGTTTTGCAAGTGGTATCCATCAGCCCTTGTATTTTCAGATAAAAACCGGCCTAACATTTTTAAAAATAAAAAAAAATATTGGAACATAAAATCACCACGCAAGAGTGCGATGTTACCACAATATTTTTACATTAATTAAAGCGAAGAGTGTCTCATTATCTACTTTTAGAAAATCAATGTCCCATGTGCTTAAATCATCCGAGCGTCTGGGGGTCACTCCGTCGTATGCGGGTGGAGGTGGATCGTTCTAAAATGGAAAAAGTTATAAACAATATAAAAAAAAAAAAATAACCAAACAAAACCTTTTTTTTTACCTTGTGAAATTCACAAAATTCAATGACTTTCTTCAAAATCGCCGAGCTAACGTTTGTTATTAGAAACGGGTGCCCGTCGTCCCCCTCCACACCCAAATCTAATTTAAAAAAAAAAAAACTAGGTGATAAAATACAATAACTTAAAATTAAATTTGAATAAAAAAACATACTTTCCCACATGGTTTTAAACTTTTGCGAGACTTTTGCCACTTCTACATCGACGGTGAAAACGTCTCCGTCGCTGCTTTTCACTTTAATCGTCGACATCTAAACACAAACAAAAATGGGGAAAAATTAAGGTCTGTCTACATAATTATTTACTTAATTTGATGGTTCACTTACGTTTTCTGCGAAGAATGAGCTTCTCAATCCCAACAAATTTTATCTAAAAATTCAATAAAAACGCCGATAATATTTTAGCCAAGAAAATCACAGCTGCTGCTTAATCACGCGGAGGTACCGTCTCGAACTGCACTGTAGCTAAATGAGGCTAAGTAGACGACGTCACCAATGAGTCTCTGCAAATCAGAATACATGTGTTTCTCAAGCGTGTACTCGTGGGAATTGTGCCCATAATCTATTTGGTACTATGTATTGGTACCAATAGTACCGGATTGTTTCTATTGTAATTAGAAGTTTGTTGGTTTTTATTCCGAACCTTCAAAATATTTTCCGCTTTTTTTTGTTTCAATATAAAAGAAGTTTCCTTCTTTGAACAATGCTTTTTTCTCCCTTCTCAATAATAACTATAAAAATAATGTTTAAGGAGAAGTAAAAAATATATTGAGCCTTGACCTCGAGGTCCTGACCAACAAACGGTGGACTTTATATTTAAATCACCTCACTTTATAAATACACAGATTAATTATTTTATTAAAACTGAATTATTTTTTTTTGCGGGATAATTGCCGATCGTATTTCAATTATTATTTAAAATTTAATCAAAAATAATACCGGTAAGTTGATTCCATTCCATAAAGATAGAATGTAAAATAATCACATTTTATAAAAAAAAATTGTGCATTATTGGAATGAATTTGCTGCCACATTTGAATCCAACGAACTTCACTCGTAAAATAAGTCTAACTCATTGGGAATGGCGAGGGACCAAACCTGCTTTTCGAATTTGTTTTCCTTCGCACTTTCCTCATAATTATTCAAATGATATTTTTTTTGTTCACTAATTGCAAATACTGTATTCTTGGTTTGGTGTGTGTATTCTACCCGTTTAATGTTTTTCTGGAATTTCCAGTTTTTCAACGTTTTCAAGGTAAAAATAATGTTTTAAGTAGAAAAGAGATTAATTCTACTCTTGAATTTAATTGCCAGCTGTTTCAATTAGCCGCCTCATAATATTAATATCATTATTTCAGCTCGAATAGAATTTACGAGGCACGATTACAAAATAAAATGAAAAAACCAAAAATTTACTTTTTTTAACATTGAGTTTTAATTAATACTATAATTTTTCTAAGCTACTATTAATTTACTTAGGCTATGCGAACGAAGCGTCTGATAATTGTGGAAAAACGAGAGAGAAGTTATTGAATTCGTGAACCATCTTCATCGATCGTCAAAGCAAGAAAATATAATATTAAGTAACTGTTAAAAAAAAAAAAGAAAAAAGATTTATTTCGATGATATTTACCTGCTTATTCTAATTCCGGTTCAATATCATCTTCAGCGGTGAAAAGCCTTCTCATTTCTTCAGCCGTCTTGCCTTTAATCATGTTTGCCACAGTTTTGCCGGCGGCATCCATCAATCCTTGAATTTTCAAATAATAACCGGCCTAAAATTAAAAAAATTATATTCGAACATAGAAGCAGCACGCGAGAGCGAGATGTTACAATAATATTTTTACATTAGCTAAAGCGAAGAGTGTGTCTCTATCGACTCGTAGAAATTCAATGTCCCATGGACTTAAGTCATCAGTACGTTTGGGTTCCACTCCGTCGTCTGCGGGTGGAGGTGGATCGTTCTAAAATAAAGTTTCAGTTAATTAATATAAAAATAAATAACCAAACAAAATCATTTTTACCTTGTGAAATTCACAAAACTCAATAACTTTCTTCAAAATCGCCGAGTTAACGTTTGTTATTGCTACCGGTTGCTCATCGTCTCCCTTCACGCCCAAATCTAATTAAAAAAACACTAGGTGATTAATATAATGATTTTAAATTTAAATTCGAATAGAAAACATACCCTCCAACATGGTTTTAATTGTTAAGGAGACTTTAGCAGCAGTTACATGGACGGTGAAGATTTGTTCGTCGCTGCTTTTCACTTTAATCGTCGACATCTAAATACAAAAATGAGGAAAAATTAAGGTGTGGTTTTATTATGAAAATCTTATCAGTGTATACATAATCTACTTAATTTGATGTTTCACTCACGTTTTATGCGAAGAAATTTAAGGGCCCTGTAAATCCAAGCAAACTTTATGTCCCAAAAATCAATGAAAACGCTGATAATAAATAATTTAGCTGAGAAAATGATACGCGGAGATCTCGATCTACACTGCTGGTGCTACATGTATGAAGAAACAATCAATTTCGGTGATTTTTTTTATAGTCCAAGTAGGCCTAGATGAGGTCACCAATAATGTTTTGAATTTTTGAAGCGAATTAATACTAGTAAATTATTATTCAATTATATTTGCATACGATCATCGAAGTACTGTATCAAGAAAATCACAGCTGCTGCTTAATCACGCGGAGTAGGCAGTATTCAAATTCGGTGAGTTTAATAATTTGAGCAGTGACGTCACCAATTATTTTTTTTTATCGTAATTAAGAATTAATTTGGATAGTTTTGATAAAAAGCGTCAGATAATAATTTGTATAAATATTTTTCTTTTAGAATTAATAGCATTAATTTTTGATTCAATCAGTCGTAACGTAGTGTTATAAATTGTTACATCGTTTCTATTTTGTAACGCAACTACGTGTTAGCTACTCGATGACGTCATAGCTCCTCGCGTAACACCACTTTCTCTTTTCAACCGCCAAACCTGTCACCTGCTTTTGCTGCGTCGGATCGTTTCTATCAGAATTTTTTGTCTCGCCTTATTTTGGAGGAATAAATATCACTGTGCCCAGGAACGTTTTGATTTATACAGATTTGAAAGCTGTGAATTAGTGAAGTAAGTAGAAAAATAAGATAATTCATTGCCTATTAATTTGAGCGGAGATTTTGACGTGCATGGGCATTGTGTGAATCAGGGGAAGGTTCTCACAGAAAATTGTACCTGGGCTTAATAATGGCGCGAGGAATAACTCGCTCGTTAACCCGTTTTAATTAGTTTTTACTCGGTGATCAGCATGAATAGATATAATTTTATAATAATTGTTCTATAATAATGTTTCGTTTTTCAGATGCGTCAATTTCAACTGGTAACCACCGACGGGAAAGGCTTCAATGTCAATGAAGAACTGGCTAATACTTTAGGCGTCGTCAAAAACAAGCTTCAAAGTTGGTTCTATGAGATTTATCATTTTTTTGACAACTCTTTTCATTCATAAAATTACCTTTTTTTTGTCTCATTTAGAAGACCCAGTGAGAGATGGCGATATGATCATTCTTAGCCAAGTCGACTCGGTGATATTGAAGAAAGTTTTGCAATGGACTTATTATCATAGAGTACGCCTATTATAATAATTATTCACAAATTAACTCCTGAACAATCGTCAATGCTTTAACATTAATTTAATATCTCCTCGAATGATTTTAGAACGATCCTGTGGTGCCTGAAAACGACGAAGAAGATAAAAAGAATAGCAAGTTGTTGCCCAGCCCTTGGGATCAACAGTTTCTTAATGTTGATTCTGGATTTCTGTTTCAGTTAATTCAGGTATTGAATTTATACTTTCTCGCGGGCTATGGCTATGCTTGAGAATATTGTACATGTATTTAACTAATTAAATTTGAAATCGTAGGCAGCAATTTACCTGGACGTGCCAGCCCTGAAGGAAATGACATGCAGAAGTGCCGCGCAAATGTTGAGAGGAAAAAGCGCCCAACAGATTCGAGAAATGCTCAATATTAAGAATGATCTTACTCCGGCTCAACAAGCTCAGGTTAAATGTTAAACGATGATCTCAATTTAGAATCTTTTCATTTATTTTTGTGATTGAACAGTTGTGAAGCTTAAAACTGTTTGATCTTTTATGAGCCGCTCTACACATTTATTTGACTTTGTGAATCTCGAATTGGTTTAAAATATCCGCTCTAAATACTTCTTCAAAAACTATATTAATTAATGCACGAATGTTTTTTTCTTCACTTCTCGTAGATCATGGCAGAAAGCGCTTGGTGTGAAGCTGTTAAAAAAAGAAATCCGTGAACATTTAACCGGATGATTTGGAAAGTTATTTTAGTTTATTCTTTCCATTATTATCTCAATCGTTTTTAAGAGTTATGTAATACGACCAGGTACTCTGTTTAAAAATCATTAGAAAAATTAAAACTGTATTTGGTTTGAGAAAGTTTCGTCCGTAATATTTACTGCGTTATAAAACACAAATTTGGAGTCAGGAAAAAAATGGAACTAATTCACTTAAGATATTTTAATCCGACAAACTTCACTCGTAAAACATGTCTAAATTTAAATAGGAATCGTGTGAGACCAGTTCTATTAATGTCGCAATGCTTTTCTTTTTTTACTGCAATTATAAAATTCTTGGTCAGGTGGGTTCAGTTCACTTGTTTATACAAAATTACTTTTCCGCGTTTTTAAGGCATCTTAAAATAAGGTTTTTTTTATAGTAAAAATATAAAAGAATGAAAAAAAATAATTTTACTTCGTACAATTGATTTTTATTAATACATTAATTTTATTTCTTTCTACAACTGTACTAATTTATTATGAAAATGATGGACGAGTGAGGAAGGATAAAACATAATTCACATTTAATTAATAACAAAAAACACCGTGAATCTTCATAAATCGTCGCACCATGAATTTTCAGCTATGATCTACAAAAAAACATAACATTAATTAAGCGTTGAAAAAATTGTGCGAAAAAGTTTAAATTAATTTACCTGAGCTTCTAATTCCGGCCCCAAATCATTTTCAATGTTGAAAGTCCTTCGAATTTCTTCAA
>JAQGAY010001300.1:0-15217 GCA_034698085.1 Polydesmus angustus | reverse complement strand
ACTAAGAAATTATTTTTTTATAGAAAAAACTTTCTGAGTTTCTCTGTAAATTGACACAATTTTTACATTTTTATTTTAATAGTTTTTTTAAAATAGCCGATCGAAGTTGTATAGAAACATTTCGGACACCCGGTATATATATTTTTTTTTTCAATTTTTTTTGTTTTTAATTTCTTGAATTTTCAAATTCTGCTAATTTTAATATTTTACGTTTGTGCTGATTTTATCCGCTTTTTTTGTTGTCATTGTTTTTGGAATTTAAAAATAATTAATAACATCTTCCATTATTAAAATCATAATTACCACGGATTATAATATTTTTGCTGTTTTTAATTTTTTTAAAAAAATTGTTTTAGTTATTTATTAGTTGGCTGCTAATCGTAGAAAGTTTTGTTTATGCTGTTTTTAATTACTTTCAATTTGATGGTCGGTTATTTCTTCTGGTTTTTAAATTGATTTTAGTAATTTATTAAAAAAAAATTTTTTTGAATTTTTTGTTTCTTACTGTTTTCAACAGAATTTTTTAATGCTGTATTTAACATAATTATTAAATAATTAAATTTTCTTCCTCATTTTTTTTTTTTTTTTTGAAATGGCTATTGGCATTACAAATAATTTGCTGATAATATTATATTAATTATTACATTTAAAGTGGTTGTCACTTTTAGAAATACACATGAAAAAAATTTATTTTAGACGCATGCGCAAACATGACAGCATAAAATTTCATTGGCTTCATTCATTTTATTAATAATTTTGTTTTGTAGTTTTCATTAGTTTTTCTTAAATGCCGTTATACATTTTTAATTTGTTGCTTTTAACGATTTTTGCTTCTCTCTGACATGAGTTCTTTGTTCGCGTTAGTTTTCTGCTATTTTTTAATTATATTTTTCTTTTTAAATTGATTTTAGTAATTTATAATATCTGCTGCTTTCAACCAGATGTTGATATTTAATATTATTACTATTATTATTTTTTTCCTTTTATTTTTTTTAACCGCCATTGTCACATGTAAAACAATTATTATATTTGTTTTATTTTTGAATCTATTTATTTCATATTAAACTTTTGATGATGTGAGCGAAAACTTTTAATATTTTGATCTGCAATACGATTACGATTGTATACAATTTGTAATACTTGTAATTTGTAATAATTTTTTTTTTTGGGTTGTTTTAAATTGTTTTATATTTGCTTAATGAAATTGTATTGTTTGCATTTTCTTCGTTATTTACTTTTTTTAATCCTATTGATAATACTAATATTTTGTTTAAAAATTATAAGCCTAGTTGTGCTTGTTTTAACAAAATTGTTTAATTTCTGCCGTTCGTAATAACTGTTTTATTCTATTATCTTGATCCCTTTTTGTGGTGACCTGTGCTACGTTGACGTGGAATTAAACAGGTTGACTCGTAACTATTTTGTAGTTTATTCTGATACTATTTATTTCTCGTAAGAACAAAGGTTATATTTCCTTTAAGGAACTATTACTTCGGACTCCGTCCGATATACAATATTAACTGCTTTATTATTACAAATACACCTCTATTTATATAGACTGTGCGCCCGGCACTTCAACATTCCTTTACCCAATACAATTCATTGGTGATCAAAGATTATTATTACTTATATTATTAGACTATGATTCACCTTAAATATTATCACGGTATGAACTCTAATGATTTGAATAATCTAATTTACATATTGTACATTTATCGACTGACCGTCGATACCACACTTTTGTCGTTTGGTAGAAAACGTTTAAGGAAAACCTAAATTTAGCGAACGAATTTTTTTAGTGTCGCACTTGCTTTTTTTCAATTACCAAATTTTCTTTATCTGCTTTATGAGTTTCGTATTTTCACTGAGCGGTGGGAATTGTTTTTATTTCCATGGCCTTTCTTTAATATTGTTTTAATTTTTTAATTCATAATTTTGTTTTGCAGTTTTCATTAATTTATGTAGTTTACAAATTATTTTTGTGCTATTTTTAATGCTTACAATTTGTTTTTTACGCATTGCTTTTTATCATGCATAATGTTTTTCAGTTGTTGAGTTGCTGATTGAGTGTGTTCAGAAGAGAACTTTTTTAATAATCAAAATTTATTGGATTAATTTTCTGCATTTTTTAATTTTATTTTCTTGTATTTTTAAATTGCCTTGGTTATTTTTTTTTTATTTTTAATTTTATTTTTGAGAATATAATCTGAACTATTTCGGAGTTTTTTAAATTTTTTCTAATAATTTTTGCTGTTTCAGTAATAATAAATTATACCGGTATAATTTAATATTAATTTCAAGCAATTTTTATTTTCATAATTCTTTCTCAATTTTTTTATTTTATTTCAAATTAAGGCTTCCCCCCCCCCTTTGAAAGGCGGAAATAACATATACTGTAGTTCTATTATGTTACAACGTTGATATTATACAAAACACTATTCACTTATTTACACACTACAAGACGAATGAAAATATAATTTCATATAGGGCGCCATTTGTAACGTATTATTCTGGTTGAACGTTGTCTTTAAAACGTCGTCTGAATGGTGGCCATTTATTTTTTGCAGTTTTTATTTGTTTTCAGTTGTCTTTTCCTTTTTTTTTTTTTTTTTTTTTGCTGTTTTTAATTTATTTGCTGAATTTGATTATCTTTTTGCAGTTTTTACTTTGTTTTTTTTTTGTGCTGACTTTAACTTTTCTGCTGCTTTTAATTATCTTTTTGCAGTTTTTACTTTGTTTTTTGCTGTTTTTAATGTTTTAGCTGAATTTGATTAATTTTTTGCAGTTTTTAGTTAGTTTTTTTTTGTGCTGATTTTAATTTTTTTGCTGCTTTTAATTATTTTTTTGCAGTTTTTACTTTGTTTTTTGCTGTTTTTAATGTTTTAGCTGAATTTGATTATCTTTTTGCAGTTTTTAGTTAGTTTTTTTTTTGTATTGACTTTAATTTTTCTGCTGCTTTTGATATCTTTTTGCATTTTTTATTTTGTTTTTTGCTATTTTTAATTTTTTAGCTGAATTTGATTATCTTTTTGCAGTTTTTAGTTAGTTTTTTTTTGTGCTGATTCTAATTTTTCTGCTGCTTTTAATTATTTTTTTTTTGCAGTTTTTACTTTTTTTTTTTTAATTGATTAGACTCGCAACCTTTAGTGACGGACTTTTTTTTAGTGCCACAGCCTCGCCACATTTCTAGCAGACATCGCCTGCACCTCGTCTTTCTCCCGTGGCACGATGCATCACAAATATTATCTTTTAATGAAGTTTGGATTGAGGTGGCTAACTCGCAAACTTGTTCTTCCTAAATTGAGCTGAACGGTGGTCATTTAACTTTTTGCAGTTTTCATTTGTTTTTAGTTGCGTTTTTTTGTTGTTTCTGTTTTTAATTTTTCTACTGAGTTTTATTATCTTTTTGCGGTTTTTAGTTGGTTGTTGTTGTTGTTTTTAATTTTTCTGCTGCTTGCAATTATCATTTTGCAGTTTTTAGGTTCTTTTTGTTGCTGTCTTTAATTTATTTTAGATAATGAGACCCGCAACGGACTTTTTTTTTAATGCCACAGCCTCTTCTTTGATTACTAAATTTAATATAACTTTTCAGTTTTGTATTTTTAAAAAATGAATAATTGGCATTAGATAATTTTACATTGTCATTGTCAACAACAATCTTTTACTTTCACTATGAAGAGACTTCGAGCAATGTTTATCCATAGTTTTGCAAAGTCAATATTAAGTAATCTTAAAACGGTTTTAACCAGTAATCTTGTAATCTCACTTTACTTGGAGTTTCAACTAATTAATGTTGTTTTGTTTTAATTTATTTTATTGTTTTAATTTATGTATTTTTTTTTTTACTATTTTTTATGTTTCTGCTGTTTTTAATTTTTTTCTCTTCAATTAATATAAATCTGCAAAAATTTTGTATATTCTAACTACATTTTCTTTATTTATGAAATTAGCCGCCAAATTCTTAATTGCAAAAGCAAAATCTCCAGTGTACAATTATTTTATTACGTTTATCAATTGTGAAAATTCGTGAGTCAAACATTAATCCAAGAACTCACCACTCCACGTTGACGGGAATAAAATATCCCTTTTCACTCCATTGACGTCTCTTCATTGATGACAGGAAGTGACGAGAACCCCGTCATCTGTTGCTTTCATAGATTAATAAAATATTATTAATAGACAATTTTTTGCTGATTTTGTTTTTTTTTGCTGTTTTTATGCGATTAATGTTATGCATAATATTAATTAATCTATTTTTTCTGTTTTTTAATTTTTGGCATTTATTGAAAAATTTTTTGCTTTAATTAGTTGTTTTTTTATAAAGCAATTGACAATGTTAATTTGCGGATATATTTGCGCTTGTTTTAACAAAACGATTAATTTTTTGTTGTTGATAAAGTGATTTTATTGATGTTTGGTCATTAATTCTTATCGCTCTCTGGTCATCTTTCGTTTGACCCTATGTGCGTTTTGCTTCAGATTTCACCTGCGTCCCTTTTACTCGTCAATCACTGACTTGGTCAAAATAATATTATGTTTGTCAAAGTTCGATTTCCATTTTTAAATCTTTTATATTTTACCTATGAGTTTATTACTTTTTTGCTTTTTTTTTTTAGCATTTAAAACTGCAATAATTCTGCAGATTTTGTTTCTCAATTAAGAATTTTGCTTCGTTTTTTTTATTTATTTTTGAGGTTTTTATTTATTGAAGTTCCGTACCTGTATTGTTAAATTTTTTTACGCTGTTTTTAATTATGTTTTTGCTATTACATTCCCGTAATTTGCTTCACATTGTCGAGAATGTTTGCAATTCGTTTAGTTTTCCAGATTGGCTTCAATTATACGCCCCTAAATATATTCCAATGGAAACACTTGGGTCAACTGTTCCAGATGATCAACTTTTTTTAACGTTATATTTATTTTAACGTATAATATTTTAATTATTTATTTTTTTTTAAATTTTTTATATATCTATCTTATCGTTAAATTGATTTGAGTTATTATTTATTTATAATTTTCTTTTAATTACTGGTATTAATTTAAAAAAAAATTTTGCTGTTTTTAAATGCTTGGGTTTATGATTTTTTGCTGACTTTAACATTTTTAGGTCGTGCTGATTTTAACAGTTGATATTTTTTTTTTGCTGTTTATAATTTCTTAGGTTTTTAGTTTTTTTGCTGACTTCAATATTTTTTAATTGTGCTAAATTTTACAATTTTTTTGCTGTATTTAATTTCTTGGGTTTTTGGTGTTTTGCTGACTTAACCACTGAATCAGCCACTTAAAATAAGTAAAACACTAAAATAAATTTAATTTACAATAAGTTATCAATAATTTAATGATATTTTAGTTGGTGTTAAAGTGGGTCGATGCTTTTTGCTAAAATAAAATCAATTTTCTTACTTTGAATAGATTTAATGCGTCGTGATTTTCATTAAAATTTTAATTTAAATTTGATAACATTTAATCGTTTATTTTGATTACAATCAGTAGGCTACTTTCAATTTTTCAGCGCCGTATAATTATTGCTGATATTAATTTTTTATTTGTTTTATTTTGGCTGAAAACTCTATTAACGTATTGCGTCAGAGTCGCACTTGTGACTATTTAGGTACCTACATTTTTTTTTTTTAATATCTGACTGGGCGTTCTAAATAATTATTCCGGCGTGTTTTAAGAATGTGTAATTTTTGTTGTACATAATTTAATATTATTTTTAAGTATTTTTTATTTATTTTAACTAATTTTTTTAAACGTCGGTTTTTTTGTTTACGTTATTGTTTTAAGTTGTGCTGATTTTAACGAGATTTATTATTATTACCGTATTTTTTTTTCCTGCCGATTGGAGATATATTGTTTTCTGCTTTATTTTCTTTTTTTATGCCATTGACACCAGCAGTAAAACTACTCACTTATGTAACTGAACCACTTCAAATGTTCAAAATAATTAAAAACCTTTATTTTAGCTGAATTAACTGTTAACCAACTTAATCTAAACAACAATCAATTTAATTTTTTAAAACTAATACTAATATTTTTTGTTTCGAATATTCTTCTTCTTCATCGTTCTTGATTATTTCACGTGTTTTTCATTCTTTCACTACATATTTTATTAGAATGAAATTCTCATGAATTAATTTTCTGCTATTTATGCTCATTTGTTTTCTTGCTAATTTTAATTAGCAAGTTGTTTTTAGTGGAATTGCAATATGATTTTGATTATATAATTGTATTAATTTATTTTGTTTTGATTTGATTATTTTTTTTTTTTCATTTCCTTGACGATTAAATTTGACGAAATAAATTTGTTCGGTATTTCTTTATTAATTTTTTTAAACATCACGTATCTTTTTCGTGCAATAATAATTCTGTAAAATTTTAACGAATTTAAATTTTCTGTTTTATTTAGCCTACTATTTTTTTGCAATATATTTCTGTTTTTTTTTTTTTTTTAGCAAAATGTTGAATTAATGTCAGGTTAGACCTCTATTAAGTGGTTGGCTAATTTGTTTATTACTTTAAATGCAAATTTTTTTCTGCTGCTTTTACCCGTAGTTACTTTCAAATTTTTTCATTTTGGAATAGATTTTAATATTTTAATGTAAATAACAGTTCTGCTAACACCGCTTTATTTTTAAAATTTCCACATTTGCACTTCTCACAATTGGTAACGCATTCCAAAATTTTTAAATAAATTTAATCATTTTCAGACATTTTTTGCATTTTGTGGATTTTAATCTTTTTTTATTTGTTTTTTTAATTATTTAAATTTACCCCCCCCCCCAACTATTTTTAATATTTGTCTAGCGCTACTTATTTATGCTGACATTTACCAAATAACTTTTTCTTCCACTTATTATTACTGCACATGTATTAATAATTAATTAATTTATGTATTTTGTTTTTAATTTTTTGCTAATTGCTTGTAATTTTAAGTTTTTTTTGTTGCGTAAATGGCGTAAATTTAAAAATTTACTATTTCTGCTCATTTTATCTATTATTTTTATTTTTAATAGTTTTTTTTCCTTGATTGAATTGGCTGCTAAATTATTTCTGCTAGTATTAACAAAACTATTTAATTTTTTTGTTCATAATAATTTGATTTTATCATTCCGTTTATCATTAGTTGAAATCTCTAATGGCCTTTAATCGTTTTAAACGTATTTAACAAAACCGAATTTAATGATGGTTAATAACAGAAAGTTATTCACCATTAGCCATAAATATTATTAAAAAGTTTGGTTTATTATTATTTTATGAAAATTTCTGCTAGTTTTTACTACATATAATTTTTTTAAATTGATTTTGCTATTCATTTTTTTTAATTGAATTGCGTTTCGCTGTTCTTAATATTATTTTATACAGTTATTACTGTATATTAACAAATACCTACTGGTATTTATTTCATTTTAAACTTTTGGTGATGTGAGTGCCAAGTTTTAATATTTTGATTCGTAATATTTCTGCTGATTTTAAGTAAATTTTTTTTTTGTTGCTGTTTTTAATAATTTTTGCAGCTCTCCACCTCACGATTCCGTAGACAAAATGGGTTATTTAATTTAATTTAAAATGATTTTTTTTTTGTTTTAACAGACTTCTAGAAAAAATATTTTTTATGATTTATTAATTTGTTTTTAATGTTGTTTATTGCTTTCTTAAATTAATTTTGTCAAAAAAAAAAATCTTTTTAATTTCAATTTTCTTTTTACAGTTTTAATAATTTTTTAGGTTTTAACTAAATTTAATTTAATTTATTTTCCAGCATTTCTTTGCTGATTTGAACGGATTTTTGTTTTTCTTGCTATTATTGTTTTGTTTTTCTCTTTTGTTAAATGAAGTTGCATTATTTGGATGTTCTCTTTTATGTACTGTCTTTTTCTGTAGCTATTGACACTGTCATGTTTTCGTAGGGTACATGTAATTTGCTAAACACAAAAAAAAAGGATTTGGAATATAAAATTATTTTTTTTTTACCTAAATTTTTTATTCTCATGGATTAATTTTTTATGCTATTTATTTAATTATTATTTTACTTTTAAATTTTGATGTTGTGTTTAAGGGGCTTTTTTGCGGTTTTTAATTCCATCTGTAAAATAATATAATAATTATAATATGATACTAATTAATTCATTTTCATTATCTTCAGCGATCGTTGCATGTTTCCTTATAGCATATTGACCTTTCTATTAATTATTAATAGTTTTCTGCTGTCTTTTTTTTTGTTGTTGTTTTTACAGTATCTTATTTTTCTTAATGCAGTATTTGGTATGGTTTAATTAATTTTGTTTTTTTTGTCATAATTATATTTTTTGTTGAATGAAGTTGTATTGTTTGTTTTACCCCATTTTTTTAAATTTGTCTATGCTTTTCCTATAATACCATAATATAATTTACCCATGTTCTTTCATTTTGGCTTTTGTTTTTAAACTGCGTAATTTATGCTGTTAATAATAAAGTACCAGTACTAGAATATAATTTAATATTATTTTTAAACTTTTCTTTACTTGTGTGTTTCTATTATTTCCTTTTTTTTTTGCTATATTTAATTATTACTTTTATTTTTTATTTTTTGCATTTTCGTTAGTTTTGTTTACTTTATTATTTTAAGTTTTGCTGATTTTAATGCTCTTTATTTACTTTTTGTCGTTATTGTTTTTGGTTTTTTGCTGAATGTGTTTTTTATCTAGTTTTAATAGAAATATTATTAACAAAAAATTAAGTAGACTACTGGTATAAGATTAATGAATCTGATTATGCAAGAAAATTTTTTTTACTTACTCAATTTTTTGTTTATGGGCTGCTTTCATTTGTTTGTTTAAGAGAACTTTACCTTGTACCTTCCATTAATTTGTAGAGTTTTTATTCTGCTGTTTTTAACGCTTATCATTTTTTGTGCTGCGTTTAATTTTTTTTATATTATTAACAAGTTCAGAATTTTATAGTTAATTTTTAAGAATTTTGTAAAATCCATATTTAGCCTGTGAGCAAGCAAGTGGGGGCAAAAAGTGCTATCAACACAACAATTTAAAAAATCACGACCAATACCAGAATTTCAGGAATTAATACGTAAACAAAATTAAAAATGTCAGACAATAATAATCAGACAGAATTTCAGGAATTGTTTTATAATTTTTAAATTGATTTAAGTAATTATATTTTTTAAATTATTATTTTTGGAGACGATAATCTGAAGTATTTTGTCATGTATTAAAAATATGCGCAATTTTTGTTGTTTTTAATTTTGTGTATCATTAATATAATTTTTTGTTTTTGCTGTTTTTAAAATTGAAGTTTGCCGGAATTACTACAATAATTGTGCATGTTTTAACGAATTTTGTTTGTATTCATTTCTTTGATTGTTTTTTTTTTAACTTTTTAAATTTTAGTTTTATTTTTGTGTTGGTTTTAATAATTTTGCAGTTGTTAAAAATATTTATTTGTTTTTAATTATTTTATAATAATTCTGTGTTATTTTCTATTGAATACTGTACTAAACTCGACATCACAATTGCCATTTTCATGGATTAATTTTTTGCTGATTTTAATTATTTTTTTTTTTCATCTTTGCTGTAAATAAAATTAAATCTTTTTAAGTCAACACTTCGGCATACAGAATACTTCTTTTAAGATTTTTTATTTTTTTTATTTTCATGTGGTCGTGGGAATAACTCTTTTCTGCATATTATTATAAATTATAATTGGTTTTTTTTTTTGCTGCTTTTAATTATTACATTTTATTTTAGCTGTATTACATTTTTTTAGTTGCTTTCAATTATTAAATTTTTTTTAGCTGCTTTCAATTATTAAATTTTTTTTAGCTGCTTTTAATATTACAGTAGTTGTGTTATTGCAAACTGAGTTATTGTATGATAAGGTAGAAATAATCTTTTTGGAGTATTTGTTGGAACTAGTGAATCTTGTGGAATATTTTCATGAATTAAGTTTCTGCTGTTTTTAATTTTTTTTTTGGTTGAATTTGTTTTTTATTTATTAATTCATTATTTTCATGTATGATTTTAATAGAATTTTTATACAATTGTCCCAATTGCTACAATTTGCTTTATTTGTATCTTATTTCTCTGCTTTCTATTTTTTAAGTGTTTGCAATCAATTTAGTTTCAGTAATTTTATTATTCAATTAAGAGCAGTTTTAAATAATTTAATTTCTGCCGATTTTAACTACCGGTATTTTAATAATTTATTTTTACTGTTAACTTGTTTACTTGTAGTTGGCTAATAATTATACTTTTGCTAGTTTTAATATATTGGGTCCCTCTTGCTGTGGCGTTATTCATATACTATGCATTTTTTCAGCTGCGGCATTTTATCCGTAATTTTATAATTGATTTTATTATTTTTCTGCAAGTTTTTTTTATTATATGTTTTTAACTGTTAAGGAACAGCAAAAGAGATACATTTCAAACTTTTTAATTTAGAACTTTGTTTTGTAGTTTTCATTAGTTTCTGTGTGTTTTATTTACGGTATGTACTTTTGCTGTTTTTAATGGTAATAATTTTTTTATGCTGCTTGTTACAATATTTTTGAAGTGCAAATTTATTATTATTATTTTTTTTTTGGTTTTAATAAAAAATGAAAGAGCCACATGATAATTAGAGCTTCGATGTATTAAATTTTTTAATTAATTTTGTTATTTATTTATGCCGGTTTTCTTACTTTCTACTTTTGAATTTGATTTTGTTTTTTACCGATTTAACTGAAATGTTTATGCAATTTTTATTAATAATAACTTGTTTGTTGTGTTTCTTTTTTTTTTAATTTTTAACGTTTATTTATCTTTTATATTGCTATTGACAATATTCATTTGTTGATAATATTTTGTGTTTGTTTTAAACAAACGGTTAATTTTTGATGTTTCTAATTACTATTTACCAATTAAAGTGAATTAAGTTTCTTAATCCACTTAATTTACGCTTCCTTCATTACTGTTATTGATTAGCTTAAAAAATTTATCGGCCTCAATTGGGGTAATAGTTGATATAATATTCAACATTATTGTTATCTTTTTAAATTTTATTTTGTGGGATTTAACAAATTTTAGATTGAATTTATTATTTATTTTTTAATTTAATTTATGAAGTTAATCATAATTTTTTTTTTTTGGTTTTGTTAAATTTAGTTTTTTTTTTTTTTAGGTTTTTAGTTTTTGCTGACCTTAATATTTTTTGAAGTTATACTGTTTTTAACATTTAAAATTATTTTTCTTGTTAATTCTTACCTACCAGTATATTTTTAAATTGCTTTGGTTATTTATTTATTTATTTTTTTAACTTTATTTTTGAGAATATAATCTAAACTATTGCTGAGTGTTTTAAATTTTTTTCTAATTTTGATTTTTTTTGATTCTTTCTCAATTTTAACTCACGCGAAACTTTTGTGGTCTCGAAGTAGATTGTTAGCTGTT
Source organism: Polydesmus angustus (assembly GCA_034698085.1). Taxonomy (NCBI): domain Eukaryota; kingdom Metazoa; phylum Arthropoda; class Diplopoda; order Polydesmida; family Polydesmidae; genus Polydesmus; species Polydesmus angustus. The sequence continues at coordinate 3,794 of JAQGAY010001300.1, read as the reverse complement.
TTTAATTTTTCTGTTGATTTCAATTATTTTTTTGCAGTTTTTATTTATTTATTTTTTTTTGCTGATTTTTTTAATTAATTAGATTCGCAACCTTTAGTGACGGACATTTTTAGTGCCAAAGCCTTTCCTTCCATTACTTAATTTAATATGAATAATCAGTTTTTTTTTTTAATAAATTGGCATTTAATAATTTTACGTTTTCATTGTCAACAAAAACTTTTTACATTCACTATTGAGAGGTCGAGAAGTTTAATCCACAGTCTTGCAAAGTCTATATTAAGTAATCGCAAAACATTCTTAATCAGTACTTGGCGTTTAAACTAATTAATGTTGTTTTATTTTTAATTGATTTTAATGTTCTAATTTACAGTTTGTATTTTTTTACAAATTTTTTTTTTGTTACTGTATTTAATTTTTTTTTTAATAATTTGAATCCGCAATAATTTTGTATATTGATGATATTGATCCCTCCACTAATAATAGGAAGTGGCGGGAACCCATATATTGCATTTGCTTTCAACAGATATATTTTTATAAATTATTAATTATTAATAATAGACAAGTTTTGGCTTTTTTTATGCAATTAATGTAATGCATATTTCAATTTTGGCCATTTCTTTTAAAAACCATTTTTGTTGCTGTTTTAAATGTTTATTACGGTGCCCTAAGTGTATTTTTTTGCTGTAATTAATAATTGCTTTTTTTTATAAAACAGTTGAGAATGTTAATTTGCTGATATACGAGATTGTATTTGAGATTGTTTTAACAAATTGATTAATTTTTTGTTGTTTTTGTTAATAATATACGCGTTTTGCTTCATTCTTCACCTGTGTCTTTTTTACTCGACACTTACCCCTTTGAGTTGTTTGTTTATAGTTGATTTCTTTCAATCTTTTTAAAGTCTGACTTGATTAAAATATGTTAGTTAAAGTTCTGCTTTCTCTTTTATTATTGATGAAAAATTATTCTCCTCTGCTTTTAATTATAACTGTAATAATTTTTTTAATGCAATTTTTGTGGTAATAATTAGTTTTTTTTTTTGTTTTTAATTCGAATTTGTTATTAATTTCAAATTCAAATTTAATTTTTTTATTTAATATTTATTAATACCGTAATAATTTTATTATTTTGATTTGCTGTTTTTAATGACAAATTTAATTCTGTTAAAATTTCTTAAATACGTTTTAATATTATGCGTAACCAAACTCGTATGTTTTTTTTAACTAACAATAATTAATCAATGGATGATTTAAATTGATAAATGAAGAAAGGGGAGGGGGGGGGGGTTGAAATTTGTGCTGGTTTTAATATTTAATACTTTTTTCACGCTGCTAGTTATTAATTTCTTTTTATTGTCATAATTGTGGTTGACTTGTTCAATGACTTCATTGTGTGAGTAGTTCTTCCGTTCTAAATTATAAATGTGCTATTTTTAATTTATTTTTCTTATTATTGCTAAATAAATTTAATTATTTATTTATTTTTAGTAAAGGTAATCTAAACTAAATAGGAGTGTTTTTTAATAATATAATTTAATATTCAATTTTAATTCAATTCATATAATTTAATAATAATTTTTAAGCCCTTTTGTTTTAATTTTTCTATATTATTGTTGTTGTTTTTAAGTTTTTTGCTGATTTTAATTATTATTTCTTACTTTTCAATTATTTGGCAATTTTTAATTTTTTTTTTTGCAAGTTTTTAATTATTTTTTTTAATTAATGTGACTAACAATAGTTTTGCATAGTATAACGAGATTTGTCATTTTAGGATTTTTTGACCCATAATTTAAACAAAGATCGTGATTGAAACTTCCATTTTGAATTTCTTTCAATTTTCTTACCAATAATTTTGACTGCAACCTCTATGATTGTATCTCTTTGGATTGCAAATTCACGTATTTGCAATTTTTTTTTATTTCTATTTTCTTAATATATTTTTTGTTGTTGTTGTTTTCAAAAATTTCAACCGTGATAATTGTGTTGATTTTAACGAAAATCATTTGTTTTGCTTTTTTAATTAAAAAACTTGCTTACTAGTTTTCATTAGTTTGGAGTTTTAGCTTTTATGAATAATATTTTATAATTAATTTTTTTTATTACTCTTTGTGATTTTTTCTATTTGTCAAGAGTTTGTCGAAGGTTTTGGCTAAAACTAATTCTATTTTTTCTTACTTTTCTTAAATTTTCACTGGTATTGTTCTTTGTCGATTTTAGTGGAATTTTAATAGCATTTTGATTATTAAAACAAACAAATAAATAAATATAATTTTCAATTTTTCAATGCGGTTTTGAAATTATTTAATATAATTTTTTTATGCTGATATTAGTTTTTGTTGTTTGTTTAATTAGCTGTTTTTTATATAATTTTATTATAATAAGTGTAATTCGTGAAGAACTCCATTGGAATTATAATAACTGTCATTTTAACTTAATTTTTTGCTATTCTTTATTAACTTAAAATGTTTTTTTTTTTAATGTTATATGTTAATTTAATGAGAAATTACCTTTTATTTGTGATTTGAACAGACTTGATCGTTAATTTATTTGTTTTTAATTGATTTTATTGCTTTCTCGATTTAATTTATTAAGGAAAAAAAATTTTGTTTTACATTTTATTTTTTGGCTCTGATAATTTTGCAGGTTTTAACGAATATTATTCCTTTTTATTTATTTTCACCAATTCTTTCGGGAGTTTAACGAATTTTTTGTTTTTGTTTCGAAGAGGCTTTGTTTTGATTCTCTCTTTTATTTCCTGTTTTTTTTTTTTAACAACTGTACGACGGTAACAATGTACGGTAATTGTTTTTTGCTATTATTTTTGTTTCTTTTGCTGTTTTTACTTAATTAGTTCAACATAATTATTATTTTTTTTTAAATAATATTTCCATACTATTTTCGGGGGAAAAATTCAGCGCATTTTACCAATTTTTTCTTTTATTTTCTAATTTTTATAATTTTATTATCTGCTATTTTCAAATATTGTTTTTGCGTGTTATTTATGCTGAAATAAAAGAAATTGCCCCCCCCCCCCCCTGTTTTATTGGAAATATTATGCATGTACCAGTAATTGATAATTTATTAAATTTGATATTAATTCTTTGATAATTTTTTTAATTGCAAATAATGTTTTGCTGGGTTTTTTTCCGATTTAAATGAACATGCCACTTTTCCAAATTTCCGCTTTGTTTTTAATGAAAATTACTGCGTTAGTCAAGTATTAATTAATGTAATTTGATTTTCACTTTCTTCTATTCGCTTTCAATTTAAAATTTTTGTTGTTGCGTTCAGTTTTTTAAGCTTTTATCTTTATTTTTGTTATTTTTAATTTTCTTCTTTATTTAATTGGTTGATAAAATTATAATTTTTAATGAAATTTTAATGCGCTCACTAGTTTATGTAGGCCTAATCCCCCTTTTTGCCAATGGATCTTTCCATTAATTTTCTAGCTCCGCCTCAATCAGCTTGAGAGCGGCATGGAGCGCTTCTACCTCGCTCTCCACTAGAGGTCAGAGCTGCTGTTTGAGTAGAAGTTGGTTGGATGTGTTTTTGCAGCTCTCCTTTCTTACATTTTTTTCTTAGGCTTATCTAAATTCAATTTTGAAATTTAATTTTTTTTTGTTCGTGAATAGTTTCATGAAATGTCCCTTAATTCTCGTTTATATTTATTCATTTAAACCTTCTCGCAGTATATGATGGTCAGATGCTTAGCGAATTAGGGGCCATTTACAATAATTATTTTAATAAATAACACTACATTAATTTTAATGTAATTATTTAGTATAATGTTATACT
>JAQGAY010001299.1:0-15223 GCA_034698085.1 Polydesmus angustus | reverse complement strand
AAATTTAATGACCAATTAATTAGTGTATCAAAGTCTTAAAAATTATATAAATGAAATGTTATAGTAAGTGATACTAATAATAATGGTAATCGATACAGTGCTTAACTGAAATGTCAAAATGACGTTTGATAAAATAAATGACGCTGTTTCAATCGAGTTTTATGCAAACATTATTTAATAGTCACCATCATATGTCATACACGACGCAACAAACTGATATTATGTATGAAAAAAAACAATTTTTTACATGATTTTCAATTTGCTTTAAGAATTAAGTGAATAATTAGACAAAACGGTGAATTAGGTCTATTGATGAGGAGGAAGTTACTAAATTTTCTAGCCATATATACATGAAATAGAATTTTTATATATTTATTTGTGCATTTTATAGCAAATGATTTTTTTTTAAACTTATTGAATAGTAAAAGTTAAATTCACCATATTTTTTTTTTTTTTTTTGAATGATTGGCATCAGCATATACAAGAAACTGTATAGTTTTTGGATAATAAATCGCAACCACATACGATTTTTTAAAATATAATTCGCTATATCAAACATGAAAAACCGACACGGTTCAAATTTTAGGTATGTATGTATATGTCAATATATGAACGGCTTTAAATGCGAACTAAATCAAGATTATATAAACTAGAAATTTTTCTCATGGAATAATTTTGAACAATTTTTTTTTTAAACTCAAAACCAATCTACCACTATTGTACTTGAATTTTTTTTTTTTAACATTTGGATCACAAATTTCGTCGTTTATCATAGTATTCAAAGTTTCAAAACGACTAGAAAACCGAATAATTTTACTGAAAACAATACCCTGCATATATTATATACATGTACATACTTTTTTTCTATTTTTATCCGCCACTCAATTTCTTTACATTCAAATTAAGCTTACGAATACATTTCGAAATGTTAAGTTTCTCAAAAGATGCTAATTTGTTTTCATTATAAAATATTAACTAAATTTATGATTAATTTTTTTTTCTTTTTTCTTTTGCTTTATAAATTTTGTTCACATTTCCAATCGGGGTGCCATAACATAATGACTACCACAGTACAAAATTTTCGAAACATTTTTTTCATCAGGAACCATCGTTTTCAAGTTTAAGTAGATTAAAATACAAAATAAATTTCAAATTTATTTTGAAGTTTTTTTTTTTTTTTTTAGTAACCAAAACTTTTAAAATTTATATACTCAAAATTAATTAGTAAAATTCTCGTAAATACGCTTTCATATTTGTCAATAAGTTATTGAAAGTTAATGACGCAATTTACAATCAAATACAAGGTTTTACTTAGAATTGTTGTTGATTTTTTTTTTTAATTTTAAAACATCGTATTTGTGTCCATTGATCAAATTTCTGCAAAATAATTTAAATGTGTAATACTAAATTTTAATTCTTATTCCAAATAACAAAACATATAAAAGTAAAAAATAATAATACGATTAAATAAAAGAGAGAAAAAAAAAACGCTTAGCGTATACAAACATGCGATCTAACAAAAATATTTCCAACAGAAAAAAAAAATTGCAGAATTTAAAAAGAAAACAAACGAAATAAACAAAACAGCATAACATTAAAATAATGCACACACAAAAGTTCGGATTCTACTTATTGGTATACAAAATTCTATGAACTTAATTTACAAATCAACTCGACATTCGATACTAAAATGTATAGATAGTGAGTCAAACATAAAATGTGATTAAACTACAAGTGCAACATAAGAATCCGAATAAATTGTGAAGAGATCAACTAAGAATAAAGCCCGGCGTATAAATAACTCGAGTTTTATCTCGTGCAAAAATAAAATATAATAAAAAAAACCCATTAATAATGGAAAATTAAAAATTATATTATAAAAAAACAACCGTAATAATAATCGTACCAATACTAGGCAAAACAAAAACACACAACTAAGTTAACTTTATAATAATATTTTATAATTATTTTTTTTAAAAAAACCAAACCAATAATCTCAGAAATAGCAATTAAAATCACTATTCATAAAAATAAATTGATGTAAAAAAAATCAACATTTTCATATTTTTAAAACCAAAATACAATTATTCACGCTAAAATTATATGCTCCAATTCTATATAATTATCAACATAAATCTCGTTCTTTCTCCAAGCTATTCTTACTTGACTGTTTTAACATTAAAAAAAAAAAAAGTTTTGAGAAGTGACACCATCAGCAAAGCAACTTGCATTTACGTTTTGGAAGTAGTATATATTATAAACAACTAATCTATTAACTTCCATCATTGCATATCGTATAAATCGAAATAAAAACAAATTCTGTCCATTTTTAAAACGATTTTTTTTTTTCCAATTTTTTTTTTTTTTTTTTAATTTTTCTCAATCAACTTACTGCCAAAAAGAAACCTGAGTCATTTCATAATATTTGTGATGTTACTAAATAGTGTATAAATATGACATTTGCTTAAATTTCCTACTTCTGATAGCAATTTTAAATAACTCCGAAATATTTCTGTCTATGTTCAGAAAAACATGTTTTGGTATGGAAGGTCGTGACAACGTTAAAAACAAGTCAACATGGTACAATAAATTAAGTCAAGTGTTACGACTTACGTTATTAATAATCACACAATAATTGAATATAATTTGATATAGTTCATTGTTTGAGATAAAAGTCGGTTTTGTTTTCAACCAATTACCCCTACTGCAAATAGATAGAGGTTCGGATAAGACTTTTCCCTCACAATTTTCTCAAATTTAAATTCTCAGTTTTGATGAAAAAAGGTTTGCAATTTAAAATTCACACATATTGCAACCAATTATCATTTTCTTCCTCTCTTTCTCTTTCCCCCCCTTACAAACATCAAATTATCTTATCCAAGAGTTATTCAAATCAAAACTACTATAAGTGAAATTCATTCTCGTAAATGTTTTGAATGTGAATGCTCGCATAAATGTATAGCGTTAACAATCGTGCAATTAACAAGCACGGCATTCGCTAACAAAATGGATACATTCAAAGTTTAAAAAACACTTCAATTCAGAAGAAACGTCTGTTGCATTTTTTCTGAATTTACTATTTTCTTTTTTAACGAATGACAGTTTGATGCGATCAGAAATTTACAATATTAATGATAGTTTAACATAATATGCATTTACTACACTTTTCATAAGAGTGGATGAGTTATATTATATTAGAACAAGTTAGTTATCAATGATAGCGCTAATATTAACACTCGTTGCCTTAGTGCGAAATGTACATAATGTGCATTAAGTATAATTTTTTTTTTTTGTTTAAATATGAAAAGTGTTGAATCTGTTTTTATTTATTTTTTTTTTTTCAAGTTTAAGGCCAATTAATTAGGTGGATTTATTAAATAATGTCTATGTATAATTACACTGTGTTTCTCAAGCGTCAATTGACGAACGGGCTATGAGACTTGTACAAATACAAACTTGAATGCGCGGTACCGTTGCAATGGAATTTTATTTTGCTACTTTTAAACGCCAACATTTCGATGAAAATAATGTCAAAAGTTAAGAAATAAATTGAGCACTAGAGTTTGGTGATTTTTTTTTGATAACTTTTAGGAAAATTTTTTAGCTTCATTAACATTTTAATCATGCAACGTCACGGATTAACAATAGAAAGAAACAGCTTTTATTTCTTCGTTATAATAAATCTAATAAGACTTTGCAACTTGGCATAATGTGGGTGCAACTTTTAATATTTGAATAATATCCTTCTATCCCGTTTTACTAAGAATTGAGTTTCGAATAGCAAAATACTCGATTAACCCCCTTAATATAATTATTTTCAATTACTGTCGAATAAAACCAATTTTCTTTCGCTATGACGATTTTTTATTAATAACCATGATTTTTCTTTTCATTACCAAGAAAGTTTTGTTAAAAATTATTATCATGACAACTTTCAATTAGTATTATCTCAAGTAACAGAACAAGGCGTAATAAATCTTTTAAATTAACTTATTGCATGACAATTGATTTGAAGCTTCTTTTTTTATTTAAATGTGTAACACTCTCTGATAAAAGTTAATCACAAAGAGAAAAATAACATTGTTGCATAGCCATATTGAATCGAGTAACAGAGTTAAATGCAAAAAATGCTTAATCAATTTATTAATTTTCTTAATGTTTATTAATGTTTCTTCGGGAAGCAATGCTGCGTCTTCATTAAACCAATGTATAGAAATGAATAATTTGCTCGGCGAATGAATTGCAAAATAGTTAACGCAACCAGAGTAGGTTCTACTGTATCATAGTGAAGCAAATTCAAACTTTTTATACAGACGTTTAAAATATGGATTATTATGTAATTAACTGCCACGGTGTCAAGTGTGTATTTTTTTTTGAAAAAAGATGTTCAAGAGATAAAAAGGATGTTAAAACGCAAATCTATTTCACCTAACTCTCTCGTATACATTGTTTTGTCGTATACAACTGAGAGCTGGCATAAAAACGTTAAAGAGATTAAAAATTGGCACATTAATTGATTCCAAATAATTATCTTGAAATCGAAGCACGTAAGCTACATAGTTAATTTAAATTTAAAATAAACGGCTTTAAACCATTAATTTTTTTTTTAAGTTTGAAAAAATATAAACGCAAATGTTGACGCGGACGGACCAGTAGATCTTAATCTGCTAATAACAATGAAGAATTATTTTTTTTCTTTTTCATTTAACAGCAAAAAAATTAATTTATGACGTCAGCGTCGATTTTTAAAGTCTAAACAATCGGGAAAACGTGGCGTTATACACTGTGTATAGATATATTATAATATAATATTATAAAGTCCGTCAAGATTTAACAACTATTAAAATCGTATATGCAAAAAGTTGAAGATGAAAACAGTTTGGTGAAAATGACCACGTCACTCAAAAACTAATGCTATACTTACAAAACGTTCAAATAACTGTGTAGATGTTAGAAAATTTGAAAAATAAAATTAATAATATTAAAACCTCATTTTTTTTTCCAGTGCTCGATTCAGAGGTACATTTACAATAATATTAACAACGTTTTACAATAAGTTAAAAAATTAAAAGTAAAAATAGATTTTTCTCGTTAATCAAACCATTTAGTCGCCGTGTTTTCTCTTAAAAGCTAATCAAAATATTAACGTGATATAATAAAATAATGTGTGATTAGCTCGTGACTTAATCTGTCAAATGAGTCGATTTATTTCTTACGTTTTAAAATTTAAAATCAGATGATAACACCGTAAATTAATCATGATAAACATTAAGGTCACGTGCAAAATAATAAACCTTAGAAGAATAATAAACGACCAAAACCTGTTGTAACAACCGATAAAATCTGCCTGTTATTATTGCTCAAATACACTTGAAGAACTTAGGCCAGTCGTCGCGTCGTCATCGTGTTATGTCATGTCAATAATAATTGTTTGCGCTTCATTCTCAACCACTCCATTAGAAATCAATTTAATATCAGCGCCACTATGTTTTTGAAGTGTGATTTTAAAAAAAATAATAAACTTAAAAAGGTACAACGTGACAAATATGAAAAATTTAATAAAAAAAAAAAACAAACAAAAAATGAAATGCTGTATAATATAATTATTGAACAGTTAATTTTTTTTGTTCCAAGAAGAAGACGGGGAAAAAAAAAAGACAGCTGCGCACGACTTCAACTTACAAATCTTTTTAAATGAATGTCTCAACAAATATAGTGGATAAACATTAAATCTTATCGTGGTCCGATGCAAGATATAAAATAATCAACCAATTGCGTAACACAAAAAAAAATCAAATAACACAAAAGAAATTGCTAACTATAAAAGAAAAAAACACAAGTATATTTTGCAAGAATAAAAACAAAGCTTAAAAAACAATGTAAAACTAAACAAACTCAGTTTAATGGATAAAACCAATAAATCTGGATCCCACTTAACACAGAACTCAAAATAATATTATTAAAACACATTTTCAAAAAACAAACAAACAAAACAAAAAAAAAGAAAACTCATGAAAACAGAATTTAAATAAATGTGTGGAACTACAGCTATTAAATTTCAGGAATAAAAATAATAAACAGTATATAACTCCTGAACCTTGAAATCACACTGACCAGCCAAACACTAATGCATTTCAGTTGGAAAGCAGAATTATTATTTAGCGAGCGCCGTCATAATGTTAAAATTAAAATTCAAAACTGAAGATTTCGAAGTGGAATGTCCGATCAATAATAACAAGTTTCGAATTCCTTTTGAATCAAATTACATTTTACTAAAATCAAGAGCCAACGAAAACGTTTCAAACAATAATTTATTAATTTTTTTTTGTCTTGATAACAATATGACGAGCTTGCTACTTAGTATAATCTCTGCGTCATTAAATAAACGGTAACAATGTTTAAGAGTTCGGACTTTGGCCATTATTTAAATAGTTATTAAAATTTAAAAAACTGTAATCCTGACTAGTTTTAAGTACAAAATATTATGGGCTATCTTTAGATGTATTTAAAAAAAAGGCAATGTAACAGCGTAAATAACCAGAAGTGACATGGGTGGATTAGACTAATTTCACCTATACAGTACTGCAACTTAAGAAAACAAATAATTTTTTTTTTCTTCTTTTTTTAAAAAAAAAAATATTTTCAAGTATTTTTTTTTTTTACCACAATTCTTAATATTCAAATAATTTTGCAGCAGCTTCAAACTTAAGTTTTTTATTAGCTATCCTTTTTCCCCAAACTTATAATTAGTAATCTTATCTTAAAAGTATATTACTTACGCCAAGTTTAACTCATTATATTTTATCTAATAAAAGCTGATTTATTGCGACACTAAATAATGGTTGCTAACAGAGATCGACTCGAAAGATTCTTTTTTTTTCTCCAACAACTTCTATTCCGTGAATTTCTTAAGAATATACTTAAGTTTTTTTTTTATAATTATCATATTAATAACACAGTTCACTAAGTTTGGTCATAAAATCACTCGTTACATCTCCAAAAAAAACTAAAATAACACACGAGATAAAAACTGTAAAATATAAAAAAACAAAACTATGTGCGATAATACAAATAAATAATTCTAATAATAAATGTAGGTTTTCCTATACCAAGATGTTCGTTAACTACTAAGCTACAATAAACCGTAGATGAAAATCGTGGGCGCAACTAATACTGTATTCTTTTCATTTTCATTGCTTTTTACATTCATAATGCCGTTTCCTTCAGATAAGATAACGTGATCATAATAACTCGCCGATTAATAATTTTTAAGTATCAAGTTAACGCAATCCGTTATTGACCTTAAATGTCCGTCTGCCCCGATTTCCTATGCAATGAGAAAGAACTTAGCGCTTGATTTTAGTTATTCTCAATTAGCGTAGCAAAATGGTTTCTTCGATAGCGGTTACACTTTTAATATAAAAAGAAATCTTCTTCGCAAAAATCGGAGAAACTTCCAACAAATTTGTATACTGTACTTATATTTAATTTATAAAAATTGAACTTAAAAAGTCATTTCATTTTTTTTTTATTATTCTCATCGATTATGAAAGTTATAGATTAACCATTTTTATTATCTTTATTTTTAAAAATCTTATCAGATTTTAAAAATAATTTTGAGCTTTCCCTCGTATAAGACAAAAATAGAAATTAGAAGCCAGATTTAGTACCATACTATACACCGTATTAATATACAATTATTTCTCAAAATCCAAAAATTGTCTAGACAACTTGCGCACGTTTAAGTAGAGCCAAACTTAAAAATCCTGAACTAGAATTATAACAAAAATATTAATTTGCATCACTTAAATATTTTATTTTTATCAAAATTTGGTCGCTGGAATGATGAGAAATAATAAAAACGTCCAATATGCCAAAAATTAATCGCATTTAAACAGGCAACCCGTGAAATTTTTATTTAAAAAAGTTGCCCACCAAAAAAAAAAATTGATTAATTTGCTTTCGTATACAAAACCTTCCGATCAATTATAGCTATTCGGCTATAACCGACTTTCTTCGGATTTTAACTTTCTTTTTATATTCAATACAATTTTGAAATTAAGTGATCAATCAGCTATCTCGAGTATTAATCGCTCGAATATACCGCTGGAATTTGGACGAGAAATAAAATAAATTATTTAAACTGAAGACCAATCGTTATCAAATGTTGGAGAATCAGAAGTTATTAATAAAAATGTCGACCGCTAATAGAAACCAACGACTCGATAATAAAGATAAGTTCATCCTTTTTCCAAACAATATTTAACCACCAACTTAGAATTAAACCGTTCAATAACTGAATTTAAAACTGATATTTTAACATTTAAAAAGCCTTACAACTTACTATAGTATTTCAAATTAAATAATTTTAATATTCATGCATTTGCAAGAAGAAACTAATTGGTTAAAAAACATTTTAAGCCAGTAGTCAAATTTTGTCGGAAAAAAATCCAAACTAAAACATTAATCGTTACTTTATCTGCTTGCGGAAGAGATTTATATAAGGAAACAACAAAGATTATATCTCATCTTGGTCCCTATAAAATCGACAATGTTATAATTCAAATATATATATATTATATACTGTATATATATATATTTATATGAGAGGCTCAATAGAGACTATAATGACATAAGGAGCTTCAGAGACAATATCAGAGAATTCAATTACTGTATTATAATAATGCAGGAATATATTGGCAAATGAAACACTTTCATTTAGTAAACATTATTATTCAATCATTGATATATTTTTAACAGCTTTTAAAACTTACAAATGAATTAACACTGCCAACCATATACTGTACATGTATATAGGTGATCAGAATCAAAACAAAACTTTAAAAAAGTGACCTATTTGAAGAGGTATGGATATTCTAATATGCTGATAGAAGAGAGAAAAATAGAGTTCACAATTTGATAACGCATAGTCTACCACTTTCATTAACAAAATCTATGTTATTAATTTCTTCAAAATATTTTTGAAAAAAATTAGATAAAAGTATTTCAAAGAAACTGATAAGAGAAAAACGAAAATATATTAAAAAAAATAGAGCAACTTAATATCGAACAACAAAATAAACACGTAACTATCTTTTTTTAAAAAAAAATTATGACTTATCCTCATATACGGAAATATAATTATTATTTTAAGAGAATTGATAATTTCTCTAATTAATTGTTGAATTTGATCTTTTAACTTCAAGAAAATAAAATTTGCAAAACCTATTTCAAAACTTCTAGCTGTGAAAAATTTGCGATTGATAGAGGCAATAAAACCTGTTTCGCAGAAGGGAAGAAAAAGTCTATTTAGCTGGCTACTTGAATTTTCAATCAAAAGACGAAACTATAATCAATAGTAGTGTTATCGTCCCAAAAAGCTATTAATAAAGAATTTCAATCGCAAATTTTTTTAAATTAATTCGAGAATCTCCGAGAACATATTAATCGAATGATGGAAACAATATACAGTTATGAGAACATTGAGAATAATATGAATTAGGTGGTAATATGAGAAGATAGAGGTGGTAAAAACATAAATTTCGATAAAAAATAAACTTCGAAAAATTCTAATATCACAATTAACTAAATTTAACCCATAATAAAAGCAAGTTTTACTTAAGTTATTGGAGCTGCTAAATGACTCCTTCTCACTGATATCACCTAACGATGATTAAGCTCTTCACTTAATTCCCCAATGAATGGAAACTATTTGTCTTCGCTTCAACTACTTGTGCCTACACAAAATCAAGTATTAATTTTCTTCTTTTCCTCATTCGAAATGAAAAATCCAAGGTGCACGACCACAACGAAGTAACTGATTACTTCATTACTTCTTCTCAACATAGTCACACTTTTAGTATTCTCGAATATATAAATTCTGTAATAAGAAGCAACAAGATGCGCCATCGGATGCTGCCATATTTGCTTTCACTTCCGATCATAATTAACCGCAGATAAAAAAAAAAAAAACATTTTTTCTTCTTCTTCTCTTTATCGGGGAAGTTCTGGGACGAGATTTGATGAAAATAAAACACTCGATAATATTATAACGCGATGAAACAGTTTAAAGTTTGAGCAGTGAAAACGATATGTTGATGTCTGAAGTCGTTGCTAAGTACACAAACGTTCGTAACGAAGTCGGACAAATTTGCCCATATTTTAAATAATTTGACTAATTAATAATTATACGCGACTGCACGCCCAAATACTTCCGCGAATTAACGATAAAATATCCATGATGATTAGATGGGCTGGTAAAACAGTTTGTATTTTCTTATTCTTGAAGAGATATTTGTTTTTTTGGTGGAAATCTTAACAGCGACGATTATGTTGGGAAAAAAGATTATAAATTTATCTTATAAAAAACCATCAACAATCAGATCAAAAGTTTAAAAACAACTGATTGTTTTTTTCTTTAAAAAAAACTAACAAGAAGAATGGCAGTCAACAAAAATTAAAAATAATAAAATCAAAAAAAAAAAAAAAAGTAAAAAAAGAAATTTAAAAATAATAACAAGGAAATAAAAAATAATTTTTTGTATCTTCAATCAATTTTGTCTTCTTTCAGAAGTAAGAATTACTTAAAGCCCCACGCTGGGCACCTGAAGATAACGGTAAATATAAAGTCGATAATCTTTGCTAGCCAGAACCACCGAACCGTCGTCCATGAGTGCCACGTCGAAACACTGAGCGTGCTTCACCTTACTTTCCAAAGCGTTAACTAAAGTTCCATCTTGCGTGAAGATGGTCAGATTGAAATTGTTGTGATTATCGGCAATGAGAATTTCCCCGCTATGATTGATTCCTACTCCGATGGGATAATTGGTGATTCCCTCTCCTCCAATCTGTCTCAAATACACGCCTTCGTAATTAAACACTTTCACGCAATGTGCTCGGTTGTCACTGATAAAAATCTCTTGCTTTTCGTTCACCACCACGCCGTTAGGGAACTCCAGGTGTTTCGAGCAGCCGAACTTTTGCAGAACTGTTCCCATTTGATCAAAGATGATTACGCGCATCACCTTGCACTCGACCACTACAATTCGTCCTTTGTTATCTACCGTCACTCCTCTTGGATGCTGTAAAATATTGGCCCCAAATTTACGTACGAATTGTCCGTACTGATTGTAAATCTGAATCTGATGAGTTGGGCTTCTCTCGGTCACGATTATGTCTCCAGAAGTTTTAACCACTGCAACTCGATTTGGGTACAATAATTGACCGTCTCTTTTACCACACTCTCCAAACTGGAATTTAAAACGACCTTCTTTGTCAAATATCTGAATACGATGATTGTTGGTATCGGCAACAATTATATCGTTTTGCGCATTCACTGCCACTCCGCTGGGCTCGGTGAACTGACCTTCCATCACTCCAAATTCGCCAAATTTGCAGTGATAAATCATTTTCTGTCTTTTAATCTGCGATTTGGGTGGAAAGGAGGCGGGAGCCGAACTGCTTAAACACGAGATCAGTTTACTAGACATGGTGAGATCGATGACCGAATCGTTGGAAAGATGAAAGTGATCGTTTCCATTCTGGAATATGCTTCCGCAGTTAACACCGTTACTCGTCCCGTTGCCGCCGTTACTCACATTGCTGCTGAAGCCGTTATTAAGATCGCCACTTCCGCTGGACCACTTTTCGTAAGGATTGAGTTCGGTTAGGCTCGTGGAAAACGGACCCAAATTGTTAGCCGAACTAAACCTCTTGGAAAGGATATTCGATTCAAATCCGCTCATGTGACCGTTCTGATAACCTCTATCTAACACTCCGTTGCAATGAGTCGGAGGAATAGAACAACCATTCACGTGGGCTCCGTTTCCACTTCCGTTGCCGCAACCATTGCTGCCGCTGCTACTACTACCGATGCTTCCGTTGGGTCTGCCGATGGGTTGCATTTTTCCACCGTTGCCATTTCCGCCCGACACCTCGCTGTTAGAACGAATGTAACCGAAGGTGTTTCTAACCCCCACTTGAATCGCTTGATAATTAGATACGAATTCGATGTCGTAACCGTTTTGCAGATTTATCTCCGGATTGTAATTTAATATGTTCTGGAACTTGGCATCCAACAGTTTTTTAAATACCAACACTTCGGTGTTGCTGGCATATTTCAGCATTCGCTCCATAAAATCGCAAGAAGAGTAGATACGGTCGATCGCCTCTTGAACTTTTTGGCATAGAACAGAAAGCGACACTTGCTTGGCGTTGTACACGCCGTCCAACTCCTTTAACGCCTCTTGCTTTCTCTCCTCCAACACCGACCGATAAAATTGAAAAGTTTCGCTAATTTCGTTTTGCGATTTGTGATACTGCACCTGAAGATGAGTAGCAGTATGTTCCACGCTCTTTAACGATCCTCTTAGCTCACTGGCTTTCAACCGTCCTTCTTCTATCATCTGGCTAATAAAACCAACCTAATAAAAAAATACACAAAATATTTTTACAAAACCCTCGTTCGAAAATCAAACAAGCATTAAAAACATAGTAATATAAGTTAATCATCTTGGTTTGACGTGCTATAGCAAACTTAGATTGACATACTGCAATAATTATTATTAAAGCATTGAAAAGCAAAATGACGTTACAATACTACATTTTGGCAGCTAGCTAGTCGGTCTCAATAATAATTAATCAACAATAATATATGAAGCAACTTTAAAACGTGCTTAAATATTCTTAAAAAAATAATATGTCTACACTAATTTTTTTACAGAAGCAAAAATGTTGATGTAAAGTTATAAAATGCTTAATCGATTAAGCTCCAATTTAGCGGTCGCAATTTTTTTTTTAAAAAAACTTATTAAGTTTTTATGGAATATTTAACACATAAAAATTGCTGTGAGTAAATACTGTATGTACAATATTTTAAAATTTTTATAAATGTGCTCTAATGAATTCACTGTTACGAAAACACTAAACAAAGTTTTCTAAATCAATACCACCATAATTTAATGAAAAATAGTTATAATAAAAAGGTTTACCTGTTTAGCCCCAACTTCGGACAAAAAGTCGTAGTCATGAAGTCCTTTAGGATGATCCATCATCGTGCATTCGTTACAGATAGGCACGTTACACGTCTTGCAAAAAAAACGTAAAAGTTCGGCTTTGTGGCGCAAACAGCTGACGGGTTTTTCCACTTTCATATCGTCTTTCCCGTTACACGTAGCTTGCAATTCACCTAAACTCATGACTCTGTGTCCCTCAAAGCAGTGCATAAACTGATGAGCCATTACACAATTGGAACATAAAAAATTAGCGCAATCGAAGCACCTGGCGCTGGCGTTCGATTCTTTGCTTTTGCACGCAGTACAGTGCAATCCGGCCGGTCCGTCAAAAGCCGAAGTCTCGAGAATGTTACTGATCGCGTAATCGGATAGCAAACCAGCTACTCCTTGAGCGTTTAAAAGACAGTCTTGGTGGCACTGCGGGCACTCCAATTTATCAGAGCCGCTGTTACTTCCTCCACTCCCGCTACCGTTTTCGGCCGCATTCTTTTCCAGACACGGTTGACAAAAAGTGTGAAAACAAGGGAGGACTTTGGGAGCGGTAAAAGTGTCGTTACAAAGAGAACATTTAGTGGTGATGGGCAGCTGAAGAGAATTCTGTGAATGAGCTTCCGAATTCTGCAAAACGCTGTTAGTACTACTGCTGGATGAGCTGCTACTATCAGAGTCCAAAATAGACGAAATGGAACTGTTATCAACGACTAATGTTTGTGTCTGAGAGGCCATCTCACTTTGAAACAACTTCGAATTCAAGCCCGACACACAGCTGCCGCTGTTGCAGTCAGTGTCCAGCTTCACACCTAAAAATTAAAAAAAACAACAAAATTAAAATATATTTCAACTTTAAAACCAAACTTTCAACTTTAAAACGTGTTATTAATTTTAGTTTTAATTATATTTTTAACCCAGATGAGGTTCCAACTAAAATTACTAGTTTTGATTTTCATATTAGCAAGTTATTTTAATTAAATTACTGAACAACAAAAAGTTGTTAAAAATTTCATTAAAAATTAAAGAGTCAATTTATTGCTCAAACCCAAAATAATTTTAAAAAGCACATACAGTACTACCATAAATCAATTATTTAACAATCACAAAAATTTTAAATTCACCTATCAATTTAACATCTGCGACCTAATTACAAGGGGAGAGAGATAGAAATAAAAATCGGGTAGCAGATGTTCAAATTCTCTTCCAACCGACTGAGTCGTAAAAAATTGAAACACAAAAATATTCAAAACTAAAATGAATTAAATTTTACAAAATTTTTATATGATATACATGTAAACTTAAAACTAAACAAAAGGCCAGTACACTACTCACTATATCTGCAAGTAACTTAACCAAATAAACACCGTCAGTAGTACATTGTGTACTGTACGTGTAGAGATATAAATTATTATGTACAGTAGGCTACATTACTTTCTTTCCCTTCCCTTCTCAAAGTCACCTTGACCGTAAAATTTCGCTAATAACAAAGTCTTGATTACTCCCCGCCCGCACGACACTCTTCCCGCTTCAATCCACACATACGATTACTGTACACAGTATGTACCAATCTCCCCTCATTTATTTACACAAATATTGAAATACAAAAGTAAATGATAAAAATTTCAAAATAACGGTAAACATATATACAGCGAGGTATTTTCAATATCTTTTTTTAAAAAAAGATTTGTTTAATTTGGCTTACCATACAGAATTATTTTTGCAAATTATATTCGCAAACTAAGGTGACCTTAACCTTTTGTCGGTTAGCATTAAAATTTATCTGTACCGCTATTAAGACAGGAATTAACTAAGCAATTAAGATCACGTCGAGAAAAAGGAAAGATGCAATTACAGTTCTGAAACATTAAATCACTCGAGCTCCGTTATTAACCCTCAAGGTGATAACTCAGAATACAAAAATTCCTATTTATAAACAACAAAATCTGACTACGGTTTAAAATATTAAATTTTCAAACAGTTAATTCAAGAATTTTACTAAGTTTTTTCCAAGGCAAATTGCAAATTTCTGCTCGTCTAGTCAATACAGCCATGTGACAGGCGAAGAAATTTAACTATTTACCTCTCAATTGCAAACGAGTTCATCGTTTATTTTTAAAAAAACATTTCATTTTTTTAAATCTGCTCTATGCCAATCTCATCAAAATCAAAAGTGTTTCTAACCTCATCGTATTTTTCTCTCTACGAGTCTTGTTTACTCA
>JAQGAY010001298.1:0-15224 GCA_034698085.1 Polydesmus angustus | reverse complement strand
CCTGTGGGATAGGATAAGTTGAAAAATAAAAACAGTCAAAAACTCGTAGGTCGACGGAAATAATAAATGTTATACGGTACTGTTTTTTAAATAAGTTGCGATGTGGGAAAATGTTTATGCAGTAAAAATTTCGAAGGATAAACAAGAAATAAAAATAGCAATTATATGCACCGAAATTCATAAACTTTGAGAAAATATAGCAATATATAATATTAAGAAAACAAAAAAAAAGAATGTAGTAAAGATCTCTCAAATTGTTAAATTTATTGCTACTAGTTAACTTAAAATTGGTATGTATTATTGCAATTACATTACGACATGTAACATACTGTATTTCGATAAACCATCGCAATAGCAATTTTGTACAGTATTAAGTTTAAAAGTAATATTTCATTGAAAAATGATGTGTGACTTTGGTCATTATAATAGTTTTTAAAATAGATTCTGTTTTTGTCATAAATTTGGGTTAGTCAAATTTTTTATATCTTCCGAAATAGTAAATCGACCTTGATTGTTTATTTTTATCACAATTTTGTACAGTGCAGTATAATGATCATGGTGATATTGGATTACACATAGTAATCGGATCGAGCAAGTCATTGTAAAAAAAGGGAAAGAAAAAAAAAGATTTGCACTGAATTTGCACAGTGGTTATTCATTCATTTAAAAAGCAAAAGATTTTTTTTTTTGGGGGGTTTTTTTAAAAGTTGTTCAGTTTTAATTTAGGTGAACAAACTGTTCTCGTAAAATACGACATTTATAACAATATTATATTAGACGAAGCGATTTTTTTTTTATTTTTCGAAACTTTCATTAACGAAAGTAAACAAGGGTTGCTCTGCTGTTTACTTTCATTAATGAAAATCTTAATTGATACTTAGGATGAATCACTATTTTTAATGGATTTAATTTATCACAACAGTTTTAACTTTCTCTAATTGGATTTACGAAATGAAACATTTTTTTCCCCCTTTCCGATTTAATTAATTAATTAATGAAATATACGGTTTTTTTTATTACAGATTAAGAATGGCGATGAATGGATGCGAAGAACATTTTCGAAGTCCACCGGTGAGGCATTCCGAAAACGGAGATGAGCCAAGGTTCCAAAGAAGTAAAACGGGTCGGTGTAGTCCCACGCACAGCGCTCACGGTTGCTTAATGAGAACGAGCTTATTTAAGTTAAGCGCCGAAAAAAAAGCGAAAAAAGTGAAATTCTATCGTAATGGGGACAAATTTCACAAAGGCATAGTTTATGCGGTGACACCGGAGAGATTTCGTACGTTTGAAGCGTTATTGGCTGATTTAACCAGGGCTTTGGTCGACCAAGTTAATTTACCGCACGGAGCCAGAGTTATATTTACTTTAGATGGGCAAAAGGTGACCAGTTTGGAGCAATTAGAAGAAGGTATTGGTTACGTATGCGCTTCCACCGATTTCTTTAAAAAGATCGATTACGTGAAAAATGAAAGTCCCTCTTGGAATGTGAACAAATCGAAGCAGGGAGAGAGCAATGGCTTTGGCAAAGCGCAAGCGGAACAATTAAGCAAAGATTTTATTCGTCCCAAATTAATAACCGTCATTCGCAATGGAATCAAACCTCGGAAGGCAGTTCGGATTTTGCTCAACAAGAAAACGGCCCATTCTTTCGACCAAGTTCTTAGTGATGTCACCGAAGCCATTAAATTAGATACAGGAGCGGTTAGGAAACTTTTCACACTGGACGGCAGACAGGTGAGTTTGTTTTTACATACTTTTTTTTAGTAATGATTTATAATGACCGAAATTAAACGGAAAAAAAAAATCAATGCGGAGAAATGTAATTTTCGTAACTCGTTTTGTTTGCATCTTTAAGAGAGGGGTTCAGATTTTATTGAAATGCCGGATGTATGCAATGAACTGATGAAAGCAGGTTAAACAAAACTATTATCCTATTGGAGTCTCATATTACTGTACATTAGTGCAATTTTATTTAGTTTTTAGCTGATTTGTACAAATATTTGCATTATTTTCTGAGAAAAACAATTACCTTAACAATCACTTGTTTTTAAAAATTAAATTTACTCCGGAAGTAGGCTTAAAGGTGAAGTACAGTGTGTCCGTAAATGTACGACGTTTTTAAAAAGCGAATAAACAAGTCAAATATTAATGAAATTGAATTAATTTTTTAATATTTACATACAACAACACCTCCCATTAAATAATAAAAAACAATTTTTAGAATGTGACCTCTACAACTAAGTCGGCACGTATTAATGCGCTCAAGGAAATTTGAAAAATCTTTTCATTAATCCTATGGTAGATGCCGGCACGTGCCGAGAAGCAGTCGGCAGGTGAAGGCTGAGCACGTTTACACGTGCCGACTCAGTTGTATAGGTCACATTCTAATAAATTTTTTTATTATTATTAAATGGGAGGTGTTGTTGTATGTAAATATTAAAAAACTAATTCAATTTCATTAATATTTAACTTGTATTTCATTAGTATTTAACTTTAAAAACGTCGTATATTTACGGACACAATGTAGCATTATTGCGTGGTCGCAACAAATAACTATGCAATAATTTTATTTTTTTCTATCGGCAAAATTTGTTTTAATGAATTTTATATTCTGTTCTTTTGTGAAAAAAAAAAAAAAGAATAATATCAACAAAAATACGGTGCCCTTCGACTGGTCATTGTGCCAGTATTATTATACCGGTATATTGGGACTTTTAAGAGCAATTTATCGATTTTTATCGGTAATAATATGGGGGTATTGTGGCGTTGACATTGGAACTGAAATTTATGTCTGTTGAGACTCCACCGCATTGCTAAATTATAGCAAATAAATTTCAGACATTTAATCGTGAATTCATATTTTAATAGCCATTATGGATATATTCTAAATGTGCTTTTCGTCATACATTGCACTATGGTGACATTCATGATTATTTTACTCACTTGCGCTAGCATTTTTTATCGGACCACTAGGGACGAATAAAAAAATAAAAGGATAAGATTATTTTATTTGGTGATTCATCCACTTTATTTTGGAAAATCTTTTATTATTTACCCATTTTTTTCCTTCTTCTAGGAAAATGTTTGCTGAATAATAGTAAATTTCTTTTATATATTTTTTTTTCTTAAAAAAAGAACTCTTGTGTTCCATTGTTGCAAACTTCTACTTTCTATACATTGCGTTATTGGTTTGTAGGAAACTTTCTTGCTTCTTCTGTTAATTTAATTAGTGTTCATAAGTGCGTGGTTAAAATTTAAGACAGTAGACAAACATCATTTGAAATTAAGTTTAATTTTTTTTATTATAATACGTCTACTTATAATTACCATTATAATATTGAATTTGATTGGAGACTCGTACAAGTTATTTAAATGGCTAGAATTAAATCCAGCCTCGCATTATTAAAAAAAAGTATAGTTTATTGCAATTATAGCATTCGAAAAGAAGTAAAACATTAAATGTTTTAATGTGCACAAAAATTCGATTTTTTTTTGTATATAATAAAAGTGAAAGTGATGGCCTAGTTTATTTTTAAACTTTAAGTAATAATCAATGTGTGTTATTTCTAAAGAAAAATGATGTTGCATTATTATTTTAAAGGTCATGCAAAGTGAAATACAGTAGGTCACACATTTGCTCTTATTATTTCTATGATTGTGTTGCTTCAGGTCACTTATTTCTTCATGGATTATTTAAGTGGTTTATTGCTAACAATTGTTTTATCGATTAATTAACTGTAGGTGATGGGATTGATAGATCTCTTTAATGAGGATGACATCTTCATTGCTTATGGACCCGAAAAGTATTCTCATGATGATTTTGACCTGGATTCAGATGGTGAGTTGTCATTGGATAGTTGAATAATTTATTTTCATTGAAGCGTTCATAATAATTATTGTCACTAGTGCATGTATGTTACACATGGACAATTCTATTGTTAGCTCGTAAGCCTACGTCGAACATTTAGCTTTACTATTGCTGTATTATTATTACATTGGCTACAGCTAAATTATTCCGCTTACCTACGCATAATTTTATAGTTTGAAACTTTAAATAAAAATAATTTTTTTTTTGCTTGTTTCTAACTGGTAAGATTAAATAATATTGTTTTTGGATATATTTTTTTAATATTTTAAGTATAGGCTATTTAATTTCGTGACATTTAGAAAATATAAGAATAAATTAATAAAGTTTAAATTCGAATAAATCTACGGTAGTGCCAAAAAAGGAAATGAAACATTATTCTGGTTTGCATTGTTTTAAACTTAAATTTTAATGCAGTATAATTAGAATGAATTTTTATTTACATTTTCTTGTTAGTTTTGTATTTTACAAAATTTACAGTAGTCTGCAGACGTACAGAATTAAGGTACATGTGCATTAGAGCTTTATCGATTTTGTGCATTCTGCAGGTTGTTCCATTCACGGAACACAAATAAATGCATTGCCTACCAGCAGGTTTAACAAATTTTATAGCCTCATATATTGTGTTGATGGCTCGACGCCGAGCATTACCCGTACATTCGCGCACATTTTGCCGCGAGTTTCGTATACGCTATTCAGTCGATTTGGCCGCGGCTTTATGGATGTGACCTTGGATATACTGAACGAGTTCACTAAACCTCGTGTCGTAGGCCCCAAATCTTTCCTAATAGAAAATGTTGAATTTATTTTAAATATATTTAACACAGTGGCATGCAGTGTAATTGATGCTCCTTTTAAAAAAATTGAATATTTAAATAAAATTTACGAATTGATAATTATTATACTGTATAAATGAAGACATTAATATTATTCGAGTCGGAACAACGAATTTTTTTTTAATGATTACGCGATTTTTTCTGTAACGATCATGTACAGCAATACAATATAATACGTGTTTTCTTTTATCTTACTTTAATAACATTGATGATGAATCAACCTGTATGTTTACGACGGCATCGCGTAATGATGAATGAAAAATCTAATACCGGTATCGATTTTTGGGACCGTCGTCGCCGCCGCCGCCGGTTATTGATTTTTTTTTATGATAGTGTAACTAGACACTGTCGGACACGGGTATATTTCAGACAAAAAACAGGACATGTTATTAAGTTTAAAACCTCATTTAGTTGAATTGGTTTTTCAATCTAATAATTATTAGATTAATATTTTAGGTTATTAGGTGGTCATTAGTGTAGGTTCTTACACTTTTTTTAAGAAAATTGTTTTATGGTTAGCTGTGCGTAAAATGTAATCTCTAACCATAGCTTTTGAGCTATAATCATTTGCTATAAAATTATGTCAACCCTTTAATTTTTTTTAGCGGTTTTTTTTTTTAATAATACAAACAATACTGTAAAGTGTATTTTTAATATGTTATTAGCATTATGTTTAAAATTTGTAACCAACCTAGTATTTTTTTATTCAATTTCTTTAGAATTTAAAGCCATTTCTCCTTACGCAAAAAGTCCAATTCCCGCAAGAAAAAATAAGAAGAAAATGAATTACAGGTCCATGTCGCCTTCATGTAATAGTGAAGGTTAGTCCAAGTGTGAAAAGAAGAGTTAACAATAATGTCGTAATATAATTATAATGAATTGTTGTAAAATTAATTAAAGCATCAACAGGTCGAGGAACTGATAGTGCCAGCTGCGGTAGTCCTCTCGGTTCTCCTAGAATGTCGAGAAAGTTTGTCAAAACTACGGTAAATATTATTTTTTTGGGTTTGGCCTACTTTTATTTTGATATTCACTTCCGACTTTTTATTATCATTCCACAAAACAAACAAATTGTAACATGTGGGGCAAATAAAAAAAATTTACAGATGGTTAAATTAACAATATTTAATTCTATAAACAATTTGAGAAACAACCCTCGTAATATTTTTTTTTTATTAAAACTGTCACCTTAGGTAAAATAATAAAATATATGACTTTACAATCGAGAATATAGTTAGTTCTTCACAAAACATGTCTATCTCACAAACACTATAATAATATCGCAATTGCATGTACAAGAACTCTCTTATATAATTAACAAAATCAACAGTTTCAAGCGCTTTTTTTTATTTTAGTCGTCATTGTTTGGATACAAAAAATATTGGAGGATAGGCAACAACAATTCACAGAAATATTACATACATTATTACGAGTCACAACGTTCCCTAACATAGCATATCAAAAAATTTAGTCAAAATTATGGCCTACTAGTTAGAATGGTGCCTTGAAAAAATGACTACATCTTTCCGAAAAATCGCATATCGGTGATATCAGTCAAAGATATTTATGACGTTAATTAAAAATATATACAGTAACTGTGTATTAAGTACAATAGTTTTAAATTTTAAAGATTCAGAATGGCCACAATGGGGTCAATGGTCATATTTCGCCAGTGAACTTTCTTTGTCCATCACAAATCAGTGCCCAGTATGAAGTTGGACGCATCATTGGAGATGGAAATTTTGCAGTGGTTAGAGAGTGCATTGATAAGTAAGTTTCATACAACTCCGTATTATTTGTTGTGCTTTTTACTTACATTCCGTTTTTATTCTCTGTATAAAATGTATTGCAAAAAATATAGTTATGCATTGTTTTATTATTTTTTAGGGCTTCTGGAAAAGAGTTTGCTCTTAAAATTATAGATAAGGATAAATGTCGAGGAAAAGAGCATATGATTGAAAGCGAAGTGTCTATTTTGCGATGTGTAAAGCATCCAAATATTGTACTTCTTGTAGAGGAATATAATTTCGAAAATGAGCTCTATTTAGTTATGGAATTAGTTAAGGTCAGCATAAGAATATATGAAATTATTAGAAATTATTGTATAAATTCCATTATAAATTTTACAGGGAGGAGATTTATTTGATCACATCGCCTCAACACTGAAACATACAGAACGAGATGCAAGCCGAATGGTTTACGATTTGGCAAGTGCTCTTAAATATTTACATATGAGAAATATTGTTCATCGTGATATAAAACCAGAAAATCTGTTGGTAATTATTTAAAAACGTTTAATATTTATTAACTGTTGGTAAAATTGCGGGTATTATTAAAGGTGTTGGAATGTCAGGATGGGTCAAAAACACTCAAATTGGGTGATTTTGGGTTAGCAGTAGAATACAAAGTGCCGTTGTATACAGTTTGTGGTACACCAACTTATGTTGCACCTGAAATTTTATCTGAATCTGGGTTTGTACAGTTTTATTTAATTGTGATTTACTGTTATTTATTTTTATTATTTTATTGCAGTTATGGACCAAAAGTGGACGTTTGGGCGGCTGGGGTCATTACTTACATTCTTTTGTGTGGTTTTCCTCCTTTTGTTTCGCAAACAAATAATCAAGAAGAACTATTTGATTTGATTCTTTCCGGACACTATGAATTTACATCTCCATATTGGGATGAAATATCAAATTCCGCTAAAGTAATTTTCATATTAATAATATATGTGTATTATGTATATTGTAAGTTTATATTTTTTTTTATTTTTAAAGGAATTAATAACAAGAATGCTTCATGTTGACCCAGATTGCCGGTTTTCGGCCGCTCAAGTACTAAGTCATCCGTGGGTCAGTGTAAGTTGTAAATTCTTAATTGATAATAGATGGTCATATTTGAATAGCATTTTTTAATTTAGGACGAAGCGATGCTTGATAAAGATCGAGCACTTGATGTTTCCTCTCAACTCGGGGTGCATTTCGATACCAAATCCAAATCCTCCCACAAGTCAGCTGGCATTGCACTAATTGCTGTAAGTAGTTAGGTGGTGTTTTAACCTGAACAACTAATTATCCCTCTTTGGTGGAATTTTTCTTGCAATACAAAAATATTTTCTAGAACTTTTTTTATCCTTGTAAGATATTATTTTTGGACGAATAGATAGTTCTAGTTTTCTATTTTTCTACTTTACTGAGATGCAACTAGTCTGACGGGTCATTTTACTTTCTTTTCGTGCCATGCCTTTATCATATTTATTGTTTAAATTTATACACGGTTGACTGTCTCCATTTTTCCGTGATATCATTTTTATATCGCTAATAAAATGGAGTCTTCTATTTTAAAATTACTAACTTTTCTTCCAAAAAAAAAGTTATTTTGCAAGAAATTTATTCTGTGATATGTGATACCTATAGATGTCTGTAAATAATCAATAGTAGAATTAACGAACTTTTTTAGTTTATACAAAGAAAATGAAAAACATTTGGTAAAAAATAATCTTACCTTTTATAAATGATTTATTATACAAAGTAATATCAATTGTTCCTTTACAAAAGATTTGGTTTAGAGTTTTATTATTGTTATTTTTTATTATTAGCAATATAAAAAATTTATTAATTAGGCACGCCTTTGAAATTTATTGCAATGTGTTTTAGTTTTCCCATTTTGGTGGCCGCATGTTTGTAATGATAAGTTAAAGAGTTTATTTTGATTTCAGCTTTAAAGCATGATTATTTAAAGCGCAATGCAATGCTCAAGTATATTTTTATTTGGAATGAGTGTATTTATTGTTATGCCAGCTGGCGCCTCTTTTCCCCTAAATCCTCTTTCCAAACCTATTTGCACCCATTGGCATCAGCGGATTTTGTGTTGGCGATTGCATTGGTTCCCGATTAAGTTGCTTGACTTCATCGAGTAAATGATAATTAAGGTAAGATGTTTATTTTTTTTATTTTTGTTTATTTTATTATGTTTATTTTTAATTTTGGTTTTAGCTATGATGCAATTTCAATTTGGGATTGTTAGTTGAGATTTGAAATTAATTAAATTTTGTGTAGCATAATAACTATTTTTAAATGCACTTTTTAATTTATTTTTAAATGTGATTATAGTCAACTGCATTGGATAAGCAAGACAATTTTATTTGCGCTCGACGAGTACCGCGTCCACCGGGTGACGGCGCATCGATTGCTTTTTCTTTGGGAAATGCGAATGGACAACGCGATGAGGTATTTTGAAAGCTGTGAACGTGCAATTCGATTCTTGTACAATTTGTATGTTTGTTAACCTGATTTAATTTGTAACGTTTTGCATGAAATTAATGATGAGCATTGAAATAGCTTGATTTTCAATTAGATCAGTATTAACAAAGATAAGTTTTATAAACTTTTGAATTAATTTAAAAAGCGGACTATATAAGATCATTTATCTGAGTTCGAAAAAATATTAGTTTAATTAAATAGTTGAACATAACTTTGATAATTCATTTCAAATTAGCTGTCTTCATTTACAATTACAGTATTGGTTAAAAAAATCTTAAATTAAACGATAACTTTCCATTATAATGCAGTAATTTTTCGAACTCTTGTAATCCTGAATTACAGTAATATTTTTTGCTTGGTTAAACTTAAAATACAATGTACATGTCACCCTTAAAGTGTATCTGAAAATTCTTCTGATTGCGCCGTTGCCGATTATTTAAATTGTCTATTTGAAAGATGGGCGAGATTTGAATAGCGACCATGTTTGGTGATAGGGACAATGGAAGCTGTATATACCGTATTTTAATATAGCGGTATATATTGTGATAACTAAACCGACTGAAGCTAATTTTTAAAATACATTGAACTATATAAATTACTTTTATGATATTAACCAAAGATAATTTAGCTAGGTTATTAATTGCAATTTAGCTTAATGCAATGATCTTATTTTCAAAGTTTGGACATTTTTACAATATCAAAGGCTTTGAACGCAATATTTAAACTTTTTGAGAGATTTTTTGAAAATTTAATAATTAATAATTTAATAATTAATTTTGTGGCAAATTTATGCAATTTTTGTAAGCTTTTTTACTAATGCGATGGATTTTTATTAATCCATTTGAAGTGTTTTTGATGATAATTTGAGACTTTTATATTTTTTACTTGAGCTACATATCTGCAGATTCATATTTTAAACGTTTTTTTTTTAATACTGTATTTACAAATCAAATTTTTTTACAAACTAATAAATGCGAAATTTCGAAACCGATTTATTAATCAATATTTATACTTTTGTGCAAGTTTTGATTTTTTAAAAGTTTTATTTGAAAATAAGTAAAACAAATGTTAGTCCAAACTATAATTTCATTGCAGATTCATGCACTAAATTATTATAGTGTATTTACTTTGTTTGCTATCTTATTCAAGCTATAACAATAATTACTACACTTTGATCTTTCATAAAATCGAATGGTACTGTAACTTTACTTAATATGTTGTGATTTGTAAAACATTCATCTTAATTTAAGTATTCGTTATAATGTTAAAACTCAATTTTATTTTTTATCAAATTTTGTATTGATGAGTTTTATATTAATATTTATTATCGGTGGATCAAATTTCTTTTATTTGATTAATTTGTATGACGCGTTTGAAATTGCAATGAATTTTTCGCATAGATGTCGTATAGTGTCAACAATATTATTCAATAATAATATTTACTACGTAATAAAAATGAAAATTCATTTATCAATAATATTGGCATTTAAATTTTCTTATATTTATTTATAGATACGAATTCAAGATCCAAATTATTTGTATTTTAGTTTTTGAAAACATCTTTTATTGCAAGGTCAGAGAAAGTAATTATAATTTTTATACAAGATCATTAAACTTCACGAAAACTATTACATCGGCCGGATTTTTCCTTCATAGGATTATTACTGATTAAGTTTTGCATCTTCGTTGATTAAAGTAATGCACGTGTTCAATTGCTTTGCTCTCATTCTGCTCCAAAGTAAGTGATTATTTAACCCGAAAATTTGGACAGCTTGAAATACGGCCGTTTCGGGTTGCAGAACAGTGGTACATCCAAGCCCTAATTAAAAATTATTGCATTTCTAGAATAACGTTCATTTTAAATGAAAAGGGAGTTTAATACCTGAAGGTAATCGCAAAGAAGACCAAATGTCATTGGATCCCCATTCTGCAGTGATCGGTGGACAATTTATTACTGGAAAACTAGTTCTTCCTGCAGTGACTGGACCTAGACCATTGCTTCGACCGGCAATTGCAACAAATACGGTAGGAATGCCATCACCTGGTTAACATAATGGTATTACGTATACAGTATATTGAGAGAGAAATTAAATTTTAAATATTTTACTTTCATAATTGGCCACTATTTGCAAGGTTTCTGAAGGGCCTTTGTGAGCGGAAGTTACACGAAGTTCACAAGGTAGGCCGAACTCTTGTGAAAGTTTTTGAATCTGCTTTCCAATTGGTAAATCGCTCGATGCACCCATTAGAACCACAATTCGACCAGTTATGGGAATGAATATTTCCTATATTGAACAAAATATAATTATGGTATTAGAAAAAGCACTAAGTTTAAAATCCAACACTGATAGTTAGTTTATAATTATACTAACATTTAGCTTATTGGCTACCCATGAAAAATTTTCTTTCACGGTTAGTAAATCTTCTTTTGTAACTTCCTGTAAATTACGGTAGACTTGCTTGTCCTTCATCAAGCGTTTGTCTCCCGATGGCCATAGTCTCCAAGAATCGCTATCAATAATATCGGCCAATAAAATTTCTCCTATAAGGTAAATATGTGAAATACGAGTACTGATTTACTGAAATACAATGTTAATTTACCTGTTTCAATATCTACACCAAATTCAACTTTCATATCAATTAAGGTGCAATTTAAGGAAGCCCAAACTTTTTCTAAGATTTCGAAAACGCAAACAGTTGTTTTGGACATAATATCCACTTCACGTTTGCCAATTAATAAACCTCCCACTTGTAATTTAGCAGAAAGAAGTTGTTCTTCTGACCACTGCGGATCGTGGTTGGCATCATCCTATTATTTAAATAATTATCATATTAAAATGTTTATTTATTTTGCTTTTTTTACTGTTTTACTTTAAAGAAAGTTTCTTGTTTTGGTGGAGCAAAGCGATAGCCTTCAGGAACTCCAACATGGCGTTTTAGAAACGACCCAGTTGCAATTCTTCGAGTAACCCATTCGATTGGCACCATTTTGCAATTTCGTGCAATAAATGAGTTTGGCTTGTGTCCATTAACAAAGTGAGTTTTAATTCCTTTAAAAAATATATCATTTTGAATTTTAAAAATATAGATTAATTTAAAATTTTGCAATTGAAGTTTGACTCAAAATTAACTTACCGGCTGAATTCAAATATTTGAACACTTTGCAGGCTGTTTCATTGGAAATTAGTGATTTCCCAGCCATATCGTGAGCTCGTGCTCCATCTCCAGCAGTTATTTTGTCTTTGGACAAAACTAAAACATGTCCCGGACCAAAAGACTCTTCTAAAATGCCATATATTTGCTTCGTTTTTCCTTCAATTATTAGTTCGCCTAATTTTAAACCTATTCAAATTAAGGATAAAAATTTAGTTTAGAAAATACAGAACCGGTACTGTATTAAGAAAATTTGACTAATTTTTAATTCACATTTGAAAATAGTCATGATTATGTCGTTCATAAAAATGTTTACAGTAACCGTCATAGACTTAATTAATAATTCAAAAAAATAATGCAACATTTTTATGCGATTACCGCGATTTTGGGGGCCACAACCAAACGAGTTCGACGGAAGGGCAATCGGTTCGAGCGGAAGTGGAAAAAGCACCATGCATCCTAATTACAACTAGCCGGAAGCCCACAACAACGACATCGTTTAGAGTTTAATCGCAAGGCGTTAGTTTTGTGTTTATCCGTGGCTAAATTGGATTATATACCGATCGAATGAACGTAGCGGTAGGATGGGGCGCCAAGAAGGAAGGACAAGCGACGTGCTAAGAGCGGCCGATTTTTGCCGGAAAAGTGCACGGAAAATTATACAAAAGCCAGAGTGACTATTGCTAAACGAATGACATGCACCGGAAGATGCAGAAAAGACTCGTGTCCATCAGGGGTGTCAAGTAAATTTAATATCATTTTAACATTTTTAATTGCACCATTTTTTTTTTGGCTTTTTAAGATATCTAAAGTATAAATTCAAACTGGAGTAGAATTTACATTTAACAATCGCTGTGTATACGTAGCCTACCAGGTACGTACAGTATAAACTGCATAATCTTTTTAATTTCTCATGGTTAAAAGGGTGAGCGAAGTGGAGCGGATCTGGGGTGGAAAGTGTCCTTAGGACACTGCAGATTTGAGGGAAGATTAGCGAGAAGTGAGGTTACAGTGTAAAGTTGAGAAAGCTGAAGATGGAAAATTCTAGTGATATGTAGCCAGACAAGTTAAAAGGTGAAGGTCATTTAGAGTTTTTTTTTTCTTCCACAAAATTTAGCCTTGGGGGAGGTCAACTCTCAAAGTGAGTTTAGTAGTAAATATTAGGTAGAAACTGGTGTTAGTGGCCTTATAGGCGGGCAAAAAAAATCAAACAAGTATTTTTTTTCCTTTCTGTGAAAATTATTGATGTAATATCCAAAGTCTGAAGAAAATTCAAAATAATATTGACAGTAACTTAAAACGCAATATAAAGTAAAAAAACATCTCATACGTATGACGTAATGATGAAATAAAAATTATTGTATTTTTTCTCGATAAGTTAATATTTACAATTTTTTAATGCAAAATAAAACGATAATGGGTTTTAATTAAAGCATTTATTGCGGTATAATACAATGAAATTTTTATGTATACTTCTAGCTTATTTTATTATACCGGTAATTAACAAGTATGAAATTTTTTTAATGAAAGCAGATCTTAAAAACTCTTTTTAAACTTGCAAAGTATTTTTACAATTAAACTTGTTTTAGAATATAACTTTAAACTTTGAATGAATTTAATGTTAATGTATTCAAGAATAAGAAAGTTGTCAGACTAGTTTTCTAACTCGATCATCACGCACATGGCTGAGATTTTATTACAAATCTTTATCTTTTTGGTTTATTACCCTTATTAGAATTATTATAGTAAATACCGTAGTAGTTTAGAATGTTAAAAAATAATTTAAAAGAAAAAAAAAATAAGTACACAGACCTTGATCGCTCATTGTAGACGGTTGTTGTTGTTGTTTGGATGCAGTAAAGTTGATCTTTTACAGAACTTTAAAGGATTCTTTGCTTTTGTAGCTTCCATCAGTTTGATTACTGTATCTCCTCCACGTGACCCTGTCAACTTTCCTTCTTATTGGGAGAATCTTGTTGGAAGTGGTGAAATCCTGTCACATGCTGCATTATCTTTGGCCAATGGTCTAAACTCTTAGCGTATAAAGTAATTATATTTTCTGGCTTTAAAAAAATAAAATAAATAATACTTTTAAATCGTTGCACAAGAGGATGAGAACTTAGACTGCTTTCGTTAACATCAATTAATTTTTTAAAGAAATCTTGAAACAAGGTAAGATGATAATATTATTTATGTTTTTGTTTATTTGTGCATGCTGATTTTTATCATTGCTTAAAAATTAGTTTTAAATTTTAAAATAGGTACGTACGGTACTACATTTTATTGTTAGTGTTATTTTATTCAGTTAAAATGCTTTTTTTTTTATTTGACATAAAAAATTTCCACTTATATAAAACATGCATGCACTAATAATATTATTATAATCTATTTGTAGTACGTCGTTAAACTTATCAGATATTACAGTTATAATTAAACTTTCACGGTTTAATGTTTATTGGAACTATTATAAAATTCTATTTTAAGAAGCAATTAGACTTATGAGCCTTATAAAATGCCTTGAAACTTGATTTGCGTGCATGTTATAATTTTTACAAGGTCCAAACATTTTTCTCTCATAATAATAGGCCATTTATTGATTATATAATATTACTGTATTTATTATTGTGACGATTGCAGTTACTTTTGCGCAATATTAATGTTTTATTTTTAAACTTATGAGTTTTTGATTATTTTGTTTATGTTTGCACTATTGGTTTGTATTTATATTAAAAAACTGAGCATTTAAGTCTTAATTGCTATTTACTTTAATTTAATTGAAATTCATAATACAGCTCTAACATTGATTTAATTTCTTATTTAAGATATTAAATAGTTTTGCTTTATTTTGAAATCCGACTAGCCGAATCTGTATTAGCCTATATGCATGCACAGTATTATTCTATATAATATTTTTTACTAGATTTTCGAATTGATACGCAATTGATAGTTTAATTCCACTGCGTAATTTAAAACTTTTACATTAATTTAATCTTTGAAAAAACTTTGGTAGTATTTGTATATTTAGTTCCTGTAAATTATCATTGAACCTAGATTGAAGCGATTCACTTTTGAAAGTTCGCCTTCAAGTAGGCTACAGCATACGCTTTG
>JAQGAY010001297.1:0-15231 GCA_034698085.1 Polydesmus angustus | reverse complement strand
AATTTTGTTATAAAGTCAATTTTGTTATAAAGTCAATTTTGTTATAAAGTCAATTTTGTTATAAAGTCAATTTTGTTATAAAGTCAATTTTGTTATAAAGTCAATTTTGTTATAAAGTCAATTTTGTTATAAAGTCAATTTTGTTATAAAGTCGATTTTGTTATAAAGTCGATTTTGTTATAAAGTCGATTTTGTTATAAAGTCAATTTATTTAATTAGTAAAATTTCGTTGCTAAGTGAATTTTGTTGCAAAGAGAATTTTAGTTGCAAAGTGTATTTCGTTGCAAAGTGAATTTCGTTGCAAAGTAAATTTAATTATAAAGTTAATTAATTTAATCAGTGAATTTCGTTGTAAGATAAATTTTACTGCAAAGTAAATTTTGTTGTAAAATGAATTTCGTAACCCAACTGAATTTTAATTTTTAAATAATTCCGTAATACTGAAACTTCGTAGATTTTTCAAGTGTAGCTACATAATTAACTTGAATTATTATTACGGTATTATTTTTTTTATAAAAAAAATATTTCCATAATTTCTGTTTCTCGCTTTTCCAAATAAATGAATGACACCAGCTGGCAATACACTAACAATACATTGTATTCAAATCAACGCTGATACACATCAAAAGTGTATATTTAAAAAAAAAAAATAATGGGATTTTTAATCATCATCTCATTTGTAATATAAAAAAACAGCGCTTAACGAGTTGAAATTAAAAAAATAATAACAATAAATAAAAAAAAATGAGCTTAATCGATATCGAATTAAAAAAAAATTCGCAGCTGTTGCGGTGTTTTTTATCTAATCATTTGAACCGCAACTCGCTTATATCGTTCTTATTATTATTATAAGAGAAGAAGGAAGGTGAGAATTATTAATAAGAAGAGATAAAAGGAGTAAATTAAATATGATTTAGAGTGGGTGCTATTCGCCCACCCACTTCAACCCTCATTTTTTTATTATTTGATGTAACCGTAACATTGGAGAATTGTTAATGGTCGCTCGTAATTTGACTGACCTAAATTGTCTTAATTGAAAACGTGCTTTACTATTATTTTATTAAGGTAAACCGCAACACTCGTAGCCACATCTACTGTATACGTACACGGTATACGGAAAAAAAGAGCACCCAACTTTTATAACTCGTTATAAAAAAATTTCTTTATTTCATAAATTTCGTTATAAAAAATAATTCTTTATTCCATAAATTTCGTTATATATAAAATTTCTTTGCCATTTGAATTTCGTTATAAATAAAGTTTCTTTGCCAATTGAATTTCGTTATAAAGTAAATTTTGTTATAAAATGAATTTCGTTATAAAGTAAATTTTGTTTTAAAATGAATTTCGTTATAAACTAAATTTTGTTATAAAATGAATTTCGTTATAAAGTAAATTTCGTTATAAAGTAAATTTTGTTTTAAAATGAATTTCGTTATAAAGTAAATTTTGTTTTAAAATGAATTTCGTTATAAAGTAAAGTTTGTTTTAAAATGAATTTCGTTATACCGGTATAATACATTTCGTTTTAAATGAATTTTGTTATAAAGTGAATTTAGTTGCAAAGTGAATTTTGCTGTAGTTTCGTTCAAGAATAATTTTTTGTTGTAAACAGAGTTTTGTTTTGGAATGAATTTTGTAATAAAAATATTTTTTATTCAATGAATTTTTGATTTGTATTTGGGTGTATTTTTTTCCCGTACACCGTGTATAACAAATAAATTTTAAAAAAATAATTTTTATGAACGGGAGTTTTCATTCCAATAATTTTTTTTTTTTTTTTTTTGTAAATCGAATGTGTGAGAAATTATTATTTTTTTTTTTTTTGTTTAGGAATGATGAGAATTTTTGCTCAGAAATAAATTTACTGTATTTGAATAATAGAGAGGAGGGGAAGAAAAAATTCATTTGATTTTTTTAGCTCAGTCATACACTTGATATTTTTTTTTCAATAAATATTAATAATGGAGCAATTTATCGAAGAATAAAATTATTATTATGTATTTAGAAAAATCTAATTTCTGTTATTTCATATCATTAATCGCAATTTATTGTTAAAAGAAAATGATTTTTTTCCTGACTCTTTTCGAATTTTTTTTTAAAAAAAAAAAAAAAAAAATTTGAAATAACAAAATTATTTTTCTGTATTAAAATGAATGAAATTAAACGTTAACATAAAGTAAATTTGTATAAAACGAATAAAAAAATTGCTAGTTTTCTTGTTGAAATTTCAAATTTTGT
This sequence comes from Polydesmus angustus, assembly GCA_034698085.1. Lineage (NCBI taxonomy): Eukaryota > Metazoa > Arthropoda > Diplopoda > Polydesmida > Polydesmidae > Polydesmus > Polydesmus angustus. The sequence continues at coordinate 12,990 of JAQGAY010001297.1, read as the reverse complement.
AAAAAAAAAAAAAAAAATTTAATTCCCATTTAAATCCTATTACCTAAATCTTAAGATTTATAAATCCATTAGCCTATTAATTTTTTTTATTTTTATTATAAAAGGTCATTTAAATTTAAAGCTGACTTAAAAAAAATTATATTCATTCAAATTAATTACAATAATTAAAAAAAGAAATAATAAATTGTCAAGTCACTTGCACAAGCAGCAATAACAATGTGACAAATTGTTAGCAAGAAAAATTCCTCACTCATTCTCACGATTCTCCCCATCTATTAACTTAATCGTGTTAAAACATCATTAACCGTCATTGTTTACCTAATATTTCCGCCACCTCAAATATTTGGCGCTCCATACACACCGCAGTAAATATTAGCAGACGATAACTTTCTCAACCTACCACTTCGCAATAATAATAATTATTAATACTACACATCAAAGAAACCGCCATAACAAAAAAAAAATTAATAAAAAAAAATAATTTTTTTCTACCGAAGGAAAAAAAAATGATTGAGAAGAAGAAGAAAAAAAAACGAGTCGGTGTCAAAATTTGGCGCGAAAACTAATTAATAAGAATTTTTTTTCTTTATTTTTGGTAAAGAAAAAAAAAATTAAATTATATTATTTTTATATTTCGCATTTTTATTTATTTTATTTTAATTTTATTTTTTTTAATTGGCTTTCGCCACGAATTAGGTCATGATCGATTGGTAAGAATGATTCAGCAGATCCGAGTTCACTAACCCCGAATCAACGATCACGTAATAAAATTGAACGATTGAAGCGCACCAGCAGCCGAATACAAAAAAACCTTACCGCGCATGCGCGTATGGTTTTTCATAGTTTCTTTTTTATCAAAAAAAAAAAATTTCAATAAGAAATTGTGGACAATACGCGTAATTATCAAAATAAACATTTCAAATTTTAAAAGAGAACTTAATACGATTTATTGAACGAGATTTGTGAAAATATATATACCTATTTTTATTATTCTTTTTTTTAAAAAAGAGAAGTGTATTTTTTTTTTTTTTTTGTTATAAAAAAAAATTGAATAGGGAGTTAAAATTCAGAGTGCGAATTGAGGTGAAGACCGAAAACAATTGTTATTTTAAACTTCTATTATTGTTAAAACAAATTTATTTTTTATTTTTTTCCTTATACGAGAGAAAAATAGAAAATTTTGAGTCATTTTATTACGACCGTTATTAATATAAATTTAATGCGTAATAGGTTTTAATATTATGGACGGGCGTGAGAATATTAATTTTTTCCCTTGGTCAAAATATTATGATCCAAATTTAATTGGATTTCGTAGTACTATGGTCTTAATAATATGGACGTGAAAGGAGGGATAAGGAAATCGAGTCTTTCTTTTTGTCATGTTTACGTTAGGAAAACATTGTTTTTGGCATATGTCGGCCAATTGCTAAACCAACATCCTATCCCCTACCACTCACTCGCCCACTCCCATCAGCCGAGTGGTGGCATTTTGGGAGGAGGAACCGAGGGATGTGTTTTGACTGATGACTTTAATGTTGACAATGTGTCGTTTGGTTGTTTTGTTGTCATTTATTAGTATTATTAAAGAATTAGCACTTTTTATGAGGATGAAGAAAATTAGTACGCGACTACTAAATATAAGTCAACAATAAGTGTCAACTTTATTTTTTAACTGATGTTACGACTTCAAAAAAAAAGAAAAAAAAATATTAAAAAAATAAATACATGTACAGCAGTTTTATGACGTTATATCCAAGTTTTGTTGACGCAACAACAGTTTTTTTTTTGGCTCCAAAAAAGTGATGTCATAATAACGAGCACGGTAGACAACATACCGGTACAATGAGTTTCGTAGCCTTCTTAAATGTCTCCCTTATGCAAAACTCTGTTATTGCGTCACATTTAATCTCGGCTATAGTGTCAAAAAAAGTCACAACATTGTTTTTTTTTTTACAATGAAAAAGTTTTGTAAAAAAAAATTGTGTTGTGACTTGTTTTACGCTATAACCGATGTTAACGTATTTTGTCGATGCTCTCTAAAAGAAGTTTTTTTTGTACCGGTATTGTTTTTTTTAGAAAATTTAGATGATTGAGAGCAGCAGTACCGGTATCCGAAAAAATGATGTTATATCCGAGGTAACGACAAATTCGAAAACGGTATAGCCGAGATTTAAATGAAGCTCGATCTCAAAAATACAGTACAACTTGGTTATAACGTTACTTCGGATATTGTACGTCATCGTCCGAGATTCCCATGCCAATGATGCCAGCCTTACGTACTAAGCTTTATAAGAAATTCCGTTATGGCATCCATTTTAACCTCGGCTATAGCGCCATAGAAATCAGAACATTGTTCCTCAAAATAAAATGTAATACGGATTTTAAGTTACTCGGATGTAACAAATCTCGCTTCTAACGTCATAAAATGTTCGGTTTCTTAAATGTCGTTATAACCGAGTTATCTTTTAAAATACATGTACGAAAGTTTTGCGATAAGCTTAACTCAAAATTCGATCCTCCTTAAGTTATGACGTCATTAACATTAAACTTTGATCTTAAGTAGCTTTTTACCGTGTAGGCCTACTCTATAGAAAAATAATAATAATGTCACGCATGCGCTATTTGCTGCTATCATTGACGTACCTTTATTTACCTCAAACTACAAATTTTTTTTCATTATTATTATTAAAAGCGTGGTCACTCAGCGATGATGATGAGGACGAGGGTAGGCGCCGTCCGCTGCGTGGCGCTGCTGTTGCCGCCGCCGGTGAGAGTTTGATCGCTTGGATTCACTCGATTATTATTTCGAGTGCTAAAAACCGGAATAAATATTTCTAATTGAAACGGTGGTGTCATACAAATTCCCCATTGTCATCATCCTCGGAGAGAGAGATGGAGTGAAAGAGAGAAAGAGAGGGAGTGAGAGATTAAAGTCTTAATCGTAAAAGAGAGAGAGAGAGAGAGAGAGAGAGAGAAAGAGAGGTTAACGAACCGCATTTAGCGCACTGTGTCGCTGACGTCACTCGACGTAACGCACTCGATTAACACAAATCGGTGTCACAAAACAACAACCAAAACGGAAAAGAAAAAAGAAATTCATAATAAATAAAATAAAAAGCGATTAATCAATTCCCACATTTAAATTAAGCGATTAATACACTGGATGATTTACCTAAATAAAAACTACTCGAGGAAAACCCTGTTTAAAACGGAAAACCTGCAAACGCGAACATGGGCACATATTTTGAGCACCAAAGCTACTATAAGCCTGTTAAAACGGATTCTGTGTAAGACGAAAACCTGTAAGAACGACTAAAAAAGTTGGGGGAACGCATTGTTAAAATATGTTTAAAGCGGAAAACCTGTGTACCGCGGAAATGGGCATAATTGTTGAGCACCAAAGCTACTTTAAACCTGCTTTAAGCGGACAAGATAATACATATTTTAGAGAAAATAAAAATAAAATAGTAAAAATGCGAGTGATATACTGGATTATGTTCACATTGCTCTGCAAATTCACTCTAAAGTTCTAAACTTAACATTTCTTGCAGTACAGTAGGCCTATAGTATTTTTAAAAGGGCAAAATACCTGTAGGGTTACATGTACTGGGATTTAATTTTACAGGATGAGTCAAATGAAAACCTTAAAATAACACATGATAGATATTAAGGGAAATATTAAGTTTTTCAGCTGACTCACTCGTGTATTTCCATGTATCATTTTAAAAAGCTCCGTTAAAAGCGAAAACCTGCAACTGCAATCACGAACACCAATTCCGCCTTAGACATGGTTTTAGCTGAACTAGAAATGCGATTAATCACTAATATTTTTTTTCTCGAAATCCCGGATTTATTGATTTGTATTAACCTGCGATGGTAACAAAGTTTAAGCTTTATTAAGCGCGATTAAAGCAAAAGTTCACAACTTTCACTTTTTAAACCTAAAAACTGAAAAAAAAAAAACATTTCTTAAATGTTTCATTCAAAAATCATTCTACAAACAAATCCAATAAAATTTAAGTAGAATAATAATAATACAGTACTGTATTTAAAATGATGATAAAGCTCAGTTTAAAATCCCCTTTACATTTACAGTACTGTACACGGCATCTACAGTATCTCTCTCACCTCTTATTCTCGCTCCCTCTTTCCTGTTGACTGACCTAATCGGACCACATGTGTCCCGGGAGTCAATATTCAATAATACATGTAATTATTATTCCGCTTTGCGCCTACATTTTGAACATTGATGTTTAATTTATGCTTGATGCAAGATTCAACTATTTTTACACATCAAACAACACAACAATCATGTCCTAAAATTACGTCATTAGCCCCCATTATTGTTGTTGCTGCCTACCATAAATTTACAAACTTTTAAAAGAAATTATCAATATCGTTACAGAAAAATTAATAAACTTTTAAGAATAAAATTAAGGTTTTTTTTTAAAGAAAACTAACAAGTAATTTTTTTTTCTTAGATAAATTTTAACAAAGCTTTTTAAAGAAAAATACCAATATTTTTTTTTAGGATAACTAACCAATTTTTAAAAAAACCAAAAAACTTTTTTTTTAAAAAAAAAATAAGTTGAATAAATTCTTTAGTAAAATTAGCAAATTTTTAACAAAAAAATTAAGTAATTGCGTTAGGAAAATTAAGATTTCCCATTTTTTTGGAGCAAAACGATTACCGATATCTACGGATATAGAATAATTCCGAATAAAAGTTATTTACAATAGTGTTAATAGAGATAGGAATCAGCAAAAATAACCAACACATGTGTGTTATTTGCATCAGCGCAAACTTTTTCTGCTTTTCAATAAAAGCCAACATTAAAACCAACACCACACAAAATGACGTGCCTAAATCACCATCATAAAATCAACAGCTGCTTAACAGCTTTTTACAATGAACTTTCGTAATAAAAATTTTTTTTTTTTAGCTTTTCTGGGTTTAATTTATACAAAATAAAAATCTTTCATAAAATTGCTGTAAAATATTTATTTGCTTCAACAACGCATAAATTAATTACGCATACTGTAAATGAATAAAATCGCAATAATTATAGAAAGGACGCGGATGAAATACAATATATTTGCTGTATATTTTTACATAGATTTACAATTCCCACTCTCCCTCCACATCCACAATAGACGAAATAAAAATATTTTTTGTATTATACAATGTACTCCAATTATTATTATAATTCAATTTTGTAACAACTCTTATTTAACATCCGGGTAAAAATAAAATTTTTCGCTATTCAATAAAAAAAAGTATTAAATTCATTAATAATTGAATCGAAGATAATATTCATTTTCACAGTTGCGAATAAATAAAATTTAAAATTTTATTTGACAGGTTTTTTTTTTTTTGGAATTACGCGCGACAATGCAACAAGTGCAAGTATAAACAAACATACGGATGTCACAAAATAAAAAGTTTTGTGTTTGATTAGAAAGTACTAAAAAAATCATAAAAGTGTGGCGAGAGGTCGTGACACTGTCGCGAATGTCACATTTAGCCACGCTATCATTTTTTTTTTTTATCGTTGGGTTGATTTTATTAACGCGCGCGCAACGTGATAATAAACAAAGTTGACCCTGAACAAACATTGCCAAGATAATCGATCAAAAAAATTTTATCTCAATAATAATAATTTTTGTCAGCCGATAGAGAGCGCTGTAACTTTTTGCTGACGCTGACATGTGACACCCGAAAACAGCTTGTATTTCATCGGGACCTAACTGTTATCACGAGTTCAACCGAGCTTTGAACGTGCGGGAATAATAATATTATTCTAATCACGATGAGAAAGTTTCCGTGTTTCGGTTTGTTTCTGTGTGTTTTCGGCCACTTTATTTCCGGGGCCTATAGTGATTCCAATATTCTGGTTTTGGATTTGAACGCTGGGTGGACGGCGGTCAATGCTAATGGATGTAAGTTGAACTCTCTTTAAGAAATTTAATATTATTGGTGAAACGCAATAAATTTGAGAAGTTGCCGAACGAAAATATTTTTACCATTTTTTTTTCTAATTAGAAGAAATAAAATATAATTATTAATGTTTAGGTTCATTAAAATGTTTCTGTCAGCTTCTTATTTAAAAATAATGATAAGAACGATGTTTTCAGATTGAAACATTTATAAATATTTTTTGTTAAAAAATTGATTTAATTACCGGTTTCTAGAATTTTTTTTTTTGCAAGGCGTATTTACAGTATTATAAAGAATATTTGTGATAATGTTTCGAACTTTTAAACCACTTTTGAGACATTCAAAAATGTTTTTTTTTTTTTTTTTTTTTTTTTTTGATAGTTGTTTCTATCTACAAAAATGTTTCTATCTTATAAAACACTTTTGAAACATCCAGTTTTTTTGTGAGATGTTCCCATTATCAATAAATAATGTTTCTAACTTTTAAAATTTTCAGAAATGCTTTTTTTTATTTTTGACAGTTGTTTTTTATAGTTGTTTATATCTACAAAAAAGTTTATATCTATCAAAACAGTTTTTTTTTTGTAAGATTTTCCCGTTATCTCTTAACTTTTAATACACAATCACAAGCATTAAGCAATGGTTGTTTAAAAAGTTTTTTTCACTATTACCGTAAATGTTTTTCTCTAATTTCTGTCTTTTAAAAGTACTTTTTGAAAAATTAAAAAAATGTATTTTTGTCACTTGTTTCCATTTTCAAGAACGTTTTCTACTATTAAACGATCGAAAATATTTTTTATGAATTGTTTTAATATTAAAAAAAAATTCATAAAAATGTTTATTACTTTAAAACATTTTTTTTTTCTCTCATAGCAATTTCTATTCCTGTGGTGGTTCCCGGAACTATTTATACCGACCTGGAAACGCAAGGAGTTCTAAACGATTCTTACTATCGATTCAACGATATCGACTATCGTTGGGTCGGATATGACAATTGGACTTATTCCAACACCTTCCAAGGTATTAAAAAAAATAATAATTTAAAAACCAATTACTTAAAGTATTAAATTTTATTTTTTTTAATCCTTAATTAAAATATTCAGTTCCGGACAACATTTTGTCCAAAACGTACGTGTATCTGGTGGCCGAAGGGTTGGACACGGCCTCCGCTGTCTTTTTAAACGGACAACAAATTGGCCTGTCTAATAACATGTTTGTGAGGTACCGATGGCAAGTCAAACAATTTCTCCAGGTAAAAAAAAAACATTTTTTCTTGCCGATAATCTCTTTCGATTAATTTTATTTAAAAAAAAAATGTTATCTTCTAAGAGCGGAAGTAACAATTTAGTGATAAAATTTACTTCCCCGGTCACTTACGCTTTAAGTCAATCTCTAAACTATTCTCAAACCTACGGTTACGACGTCCCTCCCGATTGCACTGCTTCCGTCCAACACGGGGAGTGTCACGCCAATTTCATCCGAAAAATTCAGAGTCAATTCAGTTGGGATTGGGGACCCGCTTTTCCCACCATGAGCATATGGTACATGTCTACTTCCGGTCAAATTTTATAATACTCGTACAACTCAATACATTAATAAATGTTGATTTTATAGGCAACCGATTCAATTGGAAGCTGTAGATTCCTGCATTGTTAGAAACGTGTTGACATATCCCAGCAAAAGTACATCAATAAAATACATTTGTATAGGGTGTTCGTTGGATGACGTTAGTTTGGAAACATGAATAAATCAGTCAAATAATAATGAAAATGAATTATTTTTTTAAAATTTCCATGAATTAACCCTTCCCCATTAATAATAAAAAACAATTTTTAGCATATGACCTATACAACTGAGTCGGCATGTTTCAAAACACAGCGCCATCCAACGAACACCCTATATTAATAATTTAATTAATTTAACTAATTAATTATTTAGCCGCCGATAGTTGGGCTTTGAGTATCGGTGTTTATTTCGACTGCTCAACCGTCAACGTGCAATCGGGTACACTGAATTTCCTATTGGCCACACCCACTCCGTGGTTCCTCACCTCAGCCGTCACCCTTAACCCCAGCAGCAGTGGCTCAGCTTTCGTCAACATCAGCGGCACAATTCCTCCCAGCGCCGGGATTTCCCCTTGGTGGCCCAACGGATACGGAAATCAGACTCTGTACAGCCTCAACGTCAGCTACGTCAACGACGACAACACAGAGCCATCTTCCAAGGCCATTAAAATTGGGTTCCGAACCATCGAGCTCAATCAGGACCCAGTTCCAACCGACAGTAATTTAATTCCGCAAATGTTCGAGTAATTGGTGTGCACGTTAGCTTATAACACATAATTTAAGTGCACATCGACTTTCCGAACACTTGGTATTTCTAGATTAAATTTAATATAGCATTTTATTAGATGGAAACTATTTCTACTTCAAGATCAACGGCGTCCCAGTGTTTATGAAAGGCTCTAACTGGATTCCGGCGGACAGTTTCCCAACCCGTATAACGCCCGCTTATTTCCGCAATCTCCTCCAATCGGCGAGGGACGCTCATATGAACTGTCTCCGCGTGTGGGGCGGCGGTCAATACGAGGAGGACGAGTTCTACGAGCTGACCGATGAACTGGGCATCATGATCTGGCAAGACCTGATGTACGCTTGCGCCATGTATCCCACCGACGAGTCTTTCCTCAATTCCGTCACCGAGGAAGTGACGCAACAAATCCGTCGTCTGCAACATCATCCGTCCATCTTGATCTGGAGCGGAAACAACGAGAACGAAGCGGCGCTGCGGCAGAACTGGTACGGAACTAGTTCGAATTACGATGTGTATTACAAAGATTACGTCAAATTGTACGTCAACACTACGATGGTGGTGGCCCAAAGAGAGGACACGTCGCGCCCTTATATCACTTCCAGCCCCAGCAACGGCGTGGAGAGTGTGGCCGAGGGATACGTGGCGCAAGATCCAGGAGACCAACACTACGGCGATGGTAAACAACAACGGTATGTCCGTAAATATACGAAGCTTTTAAAAAGCGAATAAACAAATGAAATTTTAATTAAAAAAAATTATTTTTTTTATATTTACATACAACAATATGTCCTCTCCAACTGAGTCGGCACGTGTAAACGTACTCAGGCGCTCACTTTGACGGCTAAAGCTTTTTGCGGACTTCCAGCCTACACCCGCCGACTGCATCTCGGCATGTGCCGGCATCAACCGTAGGATTAATGCAAATTTCCTAAAATTTCATTTAGCGCATTATTACGTGCCGACTCAGTTGTAGAGGTCACATTCAAAAAATTGCTTTTTTATTATTAAATCGGAGGTGTTGTATGTAAATATGAAAAAAATAATTTTTTTCATTAAAATTTGATTTGTTTATTCGCTTTTTAAAAGCTTGAGATATTTACGGACACACTATAATACAAGACGTAATAATATAATAACAATTTTGATTTTTTTTTTGTCTATTCAGTTCACTATTATACTTATACGCAAGACGGTTGGGACTGGAAAATTTATCAAAGACCTCGTTTCGTATCCGAATACGGCTTTCAAAGTTGGCCATCTTTTGAAACTCTGTCTAAAGTATCCATTCAAGAAGATTGGGACTGGAACTCGGCTTTTATGGAGTCCCGACAACACCACGGAATGGGTTTGCCAAATTCATTTAAAAGTTTAAAATTAAAATTTTTTAAAGAAATAAAATTTAAAATTTCAAGGCAATTTTGAAATCGCGGTTGGAATCCAATTCCACATGAATCTGCCCAAAGGATGCAACGATAATAGCCCCATCATCAATTCGAGATCGGCGTTCGTGTCCGTTATTCAAAATATTGTTAATCGACTTTCAACGCGGCAACCAACGACTTGTTCTACTTTAGATGGATACAAAGGGATGCTGTACCAATCGCAAGTGCGTAATATAAATCGTTGAATCAATAAAAAGCGTGTATTTTTTTTTTTTTAATTAATTTTGTTTTTGTAAATTAAGATATATCAAGCAATGTCGATTAAAACCGAGACGGAATATTATCGCAGAGCCAGAAGCGAATTAATTAACGGTTTAGGGTACACCATGGGCACCCTGTACTGGCAGTTGGATGATATTTGGCAGGGAGCTTCGTGGGCTTCACTCGGTAATATTAAATAATAAATGATAATTTTTCAAATAATTTAATTTATTTGCCATTTTTAGAATATGGTGGAAAATGGAAGATTTTGCATTACTTCGCCGTCCAATTTTATTCACCGATTTTAGTTTCTCCATTTATTGATGAAACAGGAAACAACACCGTTGTTTACATCTGCTCAGATACTAATGACCAAATAGCGGCTCATCTCCATATTTATTTATTCAAATGGAACAACTTCACTGAAGCCAGCCACAACATTGTGTCAGTCACTGTGGTAAGCTTTTTTTTTTGTCAAAAAAAATCTTATAGCTCAGTTTCTAAAGATTTATCAAATGGTTAACTTATAATGAAAAGGAAATAATTCTTTAATATTTACATACAACAACGCCTCCGATTTAATAATAAAAAATTAATTTGTAGAATGTAACTTCTACAACTGAGTCGGCACGTAATAATGCGCTCAAGGAAATTTGAGGAAATTTGCATTAATCCTATAGTAGCTGCCGACACGTGCCGCGATGCAGTCGGCAGGTGCAGGCTGCAAGTCCGCAGAAAGCTTTAGCCGTCAAAGAGAGCGCCTGAGCACATTTACGCGTGCCGACTCAGTTAGAGAGGTCATAGTCTAAAAATGGTTTTTTATCATTAAATCGGAGATGTTGTTGTATGTAAATATTAAAAAATTAATTCACTTTCATTAAAGTTTCAATTATTTATTCGCTTTTTAAAAGCTTCGTAGTTTTAAGGCTACACGTTTTTTAATAAAATTTGCACTGTATTTATTTGTAGACTCCCAACGCCGCGGTCAACGTTTACCAGGGCTCGATCGCTGATCAATACCAAGCCTCTGGTTGTAGCGCCGAGGAATGTTTCTTTTATTACGAGCTGTCTGATGCAAGTGACCAAACGCCGCTCGGACCAAGCAACTTCATCTTTCCTTCGTCTTTTAAAACTGCGCTTGGAATGAGTAAAGCCAATATAACCGTACGTAATTATTACAAAAAAATACATTAGTAAATGTTGATTAATTATAAGCTGTTGAGTAGGTGCCCAGCGTGACGTATTTAAGGTCAGAAGATGGTCTACCAGTGTTTGCGGTTGGGGTGAATAGTAACGCCGTGGCTCCTTTCGTTTTCCTCGAGGCCATTGGGATTGCTGGAAGGTTCTCGGACAATGGCTTTCTCATGGTCCAACCTCAAGTCCAACTCGAGTTCTACGCCTGGGTCAGCGTTACGCCACAGCAAGTAGCGGACAGTCTAGTCATTACGTCTTTAATGGATCTTTATTAAAATTTAAATGTATATTTGATGTGAGAAAAAAAAAATATCTGTAAGAAATAATTTCGGGTTAAATAACTAGCAATCAAATAAAATTTGTTTTAATTTAATAAAAACCAAAGCATATTATGTGAATAGTGTTTGAAACATAATTATACTATGACCTTTTTTGACTGTATGATTGAAATTTTTTAAAAAAAAACAAGGACAACGACTATTAATTTTTATATACTTCGTAATCGCATTGTATAAAATACACTATAATAATAATAATTGTGTTTGCTCCTATCGCCATTTTACTTATCGCTGTCTCGAGTGTTTTGAAATTAAACGTTAAGATTAAATTAAATATTTATCTCGCAAAGAGCTTTGCGACAAAATTTAATAGCGCGTTTCAGTTCTTCTACTAAACTCAACCGAAACACAATGTGGCAGTTTCCATATTTCAACGTGTTTCTGTGGATATTAGGGAACTTAGTATGCGCCCGAAGCCAGTCCACAATACAAGTTCTAGATCTGAACGACGGTTGGACGGCTACCAACGCCAATGCATGTACAGTACAAAACATTTTCTTATTAAATAGTTAAACGTCAATTTTTATTTCATAATTTTATTTTTTTAAAACTATTTTGGTTTTTAAAAACATTTTTTCTGCATAGCAATTTCCATTCCTGTGGTGGTTCCCGGAACTATTTACACAGATCTTGAGACACAGGGAGTTCTAAATGATTCTTACTATCGCTTCAACGATATCGACTATCGTTGGGTTGGATACGACAATTGGACTTATTCCAACACTTTCCAAGGTACGTTTTTGTATTTAAAAAAAAATTAAATATTCCCAAACAATTATATATTATCAACATTCTATAGTTCCGGAAGATATCCTCAACAAAACTTATGTATATTTGGTAGCTGAAGGGCTAGACACCGCATCTACCGTCATCTTAAATGGACAAGAAGTTGGGCAAACTGATAATATGTTTGTGAGGTATCGATGGCAAGTAAAAGAACTCTTAAAGGTCAATAAACAAAATATATTTCAAAAATTTCATAAAAAATTCTCAGCTAATCCTTATTTTGCATACTGCATTTGTAGAACGGAAGTAATGATTTGGTAATTAAATTCATTTCACCGGTGACCTATTCACTCGGTCAGCAACAGAGTTACGTGTCCACTTACGGCTACGACGTTCCTCCCGCTTGTCCAAATCCCGTCCAACACGGGGAATGTCACGTCAATTTCATTCGGAAAATTCAAAGTCAGTTCAGTTGGGATTGGGGACCGGCCTTTCCCACCATGAGCATATGGTATAATTGTTTTGTCCAACTCAGGTCAAATATAAATAAAATGTTGATTCTTTAGGCAACCGATCCAATTGGAAGCTTCCAATTCCTGCATTGTTAGAAACGTGTTGACATATCCGATCAAAAGTAAATGTATAAGGTGTTCGTTGGATGACGATAGTTTTAAAACATGAATAAATCAGTCGAATTTTAATTAAAATAAATTATTTTTTTAAAATTTACATTAATTAACACCTCTCATTAAGGAAAAAATAATTTTTAGAATATGACCTCTACAACTGAGTCGGCACGTATTAATGCGCTCAAAGAAATTTGAGAAAATTTGCATTA
>JAQGAY010001296.1:0-15245 GCA_034698085.1 Polydesmus angustus | reverse complement strand
CTGACGTCTGTTGCTTCTAGGGGAAGGAGACTTTGATCCTGGATCAGAATCTACAGTGGCATCCGACGATGCTCCCCGTTTATTTAAGGCAGAATCAGCATTTAATGGAGACAATTTGGCCCTCGGTTGTCGTTCATCCACCGCTAAAGTCCCACCCGGACCCACCCCTGAGCATCCCGATTTCTCTTTCACCGATCTAGGTCGCTGCTTATCGATAGGCCGATAGAAATTAACGCACATACCAAAGCGAACCCGGCCGGAGTCTTTTTCCGTTAAAGTATAGACGAAGGAATTTGATTCTCTCAGGCTTATTCGCCTTGGTCCGACACTCAGGCATCCTTCGGGCTGGCAGAAAAACACCACGTCCGGAGGCAACGGAAAGTCTTTGTGATCCGCGATAGGATACCGCCTTAAAAGTTCGGGAGTTTGAACGGTATGGTTCCAACTCGGTTGCCGAGCTCCTACTATTAACACGTAATCTAAAAGCCGCGGAGAAAAGTATTTTTTCTGAATATCTGACATGAGTTAACCGATGATGAAACGGATTGGAAGTTTGAACCATTCCTAGCACGTTTTGTCATAAACGATGTGATGAGAATTTCATTGACATGCTTTTCTAAAAATGATATAATAATTTAATAAAAATCAGTATGATGCGAGCAGGTTTCAATAGGAATTGATAATATTAAAAATGTAATAACGCGCGCGATGATTAAAACTGTTATTGTCAGCATTTTTTATACATGCGCACAAGCTGCTATACTGTTAATATGGGACAATATAGAGTATCAAAGCACTTATAGGTTAATAATTCTATTGACACGAACTCCAAATAAAATTTTCGTTTATTTAATTGCGCGTAACTCAAACTATATTTACATTTCCTGTGCGGTACTTTCTATAAGAATTCTAACAGTATAAAGCGAAATAAACGCATAATCTTTTTGTGGAAATGGGAGAGAGAAAAAAAAATGACGTTAAAATTGAACCAAGTTTTGCTTAAAAATCAATAAGCTTATAAAAAATCATAACTGTCACATCTTATTTTAATGCTACAAACAAAATAGTGCTGCATTATTATATTATACAGTAGGCTATTTCGATTATGCAAACTTGGCATTAGCAAAATAAATATCGTCAATTGATTTAATAATTAAGAATTTTTTAATAAAGATTTTTTGATTAACTTAAGTACTGTATTAAAAGTATGTACCGGTAAAGATGAATTTAATGAAAAAATATTACAAACTATTTTGAATGAAAATCGTCAAATATAAATAATAATAATAAATTAAAATTTAATATAAAATAAAATAAATATAAAATTTCCATAAAAAAAACCTTACCGGTATTATTTTTAAAAAAATAACTACAGTGTAAATAACGTTTCAAGAGTTAATTTAATCTTTTGTGGTTTTATCCGCAGAATAATATCAGCAAAACTCGAATTTCCGAAATTCTAACAAACCGAAAAATTTAAATCTAGATTTTTAACTAAATTATTTTATAATGGGTACGGTAAGTAAATGAAGTTATACAGTATCTTCATTTTGCACATTTCAACTTTTAAATTCTCTCGCATTTCGACTTTTTCGAGATTTCGCAATTTCGACTTTCGGAAATACGTCGTTACGGAAACCTATTTTATTTTATTTACACACATAAAGAATAATATAATTTATTCCATTCGCATGATTATTTTTTTTTTCTCTCTTATTTTTTTTTTATTTTTTATCCGATAATATTTAATTACAGGGAAAATCCAAAATAAACCAGGTGGAAAACCCTACTCTGTTAAATGATGTTATATAATCATATTTAATTCTAATAATCAATCCAAAATCACCTTCATCAACTACGCTTTTACATCCGCCGAGATTGAATGAGCTGTAGCTATTATTGAATGTTAGAAACCACTTTTTTAATAATTAAAATATAATTTAATTTAAAAAAAAAAATTCAATTTTCACGCCTAAAATTTTAACTTCAACGATCCAGTCTTCGTTTTACCTGTCTATAATTATTATATTATAATAATATTATACCTGCATTACGGCACTCGACGGAGGAAAACATTAATCCACGTTAAGACCCATTTTCTTTACATTTTTCTTGAGAATTTTTACCGTGTAAAAAAAATCAATCGATTATTTTCATCGATTCATTCGCAAAATGTTCGCGCAACGTCTATCATAATTTTCAACTACAATATCTGCTTTATTTAATAATGCACATTATAATTATTATAGTATTATTCTTACTGAATGCACTGTGCTATATAAATATAGATTCAATCATTTTTATAATATTTATTTGCAAATTTTACTATCCAAAAGCGAGACTACGGTAGACGCAGTTTCTGTTTCGAATGTCTAGGGCAGCAGCTGTAAATGCATGTAAGCTGCAATTTCATCGATTTATTCACAAAAAAAAATACTAGCCGTCCAAGCGGCGCGAATAGCTTTACGAAGCTAAAAAGCAGATATTAGCAAACGAGAACGAAAAATCTTTGTTTGTGGTTTATAGTTGTCTCTCTCCTCTAATAAAAATTTAACGCCAATCATTACGCACGTCGCAATTTTTATGAATATAATTGATACGGAGAAGGAAAAAAAAAATTATACCGTAATGAATGGAGATTAAAAATGATGGCACTTACCTCCCGACGATCCAGACGTTGACTTTTTTTAATACACTCATGTACGAGGCCTTTACAGACGTCAAACATTAGATTAATAAAATTTTGATTAACATTTTTTTTCTTTTAAAACTAGGATATATCGTTACGGTTTGATTCGATCGCTTACATTGACATTCTGCGTTATTTCTAGGTTATTTTCTGTCACCGTCAAATTCAGCCTCTTCCACATCCTCACAAAAGTAGCGGGATTTTACTGGCCGACCAACCGTGCGCTGTGGCAAAGCCAAGCATGTACGTAAGCGTTCTTCAAGTTTACTAAGTTGCTAGGCAGATAATAGTGTGACAGAAATTAATAATCGTATCGTGCTGCCGTCTATGTTCGTGTTCCCTTTCCTTCAGCCGGTAGATGGCGACACGATCGCATAAGAGAAAAATAAACGTACTACGATGGATTAGATTATGAAATATAAGAGTTGTTAAACTTCCCACGCAAATTTGGATGAACGACATTACGGAAAATCATCTCTCACGTCAGTCACGTGATTTGAACATAATTCTTAATGGATCTTTTTTCTTCTTTTTTTTTTGTAAATTGAGATTAAATACGTCATAGGTTTGACACACATTCCCCGCGTGCACTCACCAAAATAGCATCCGCCTGAGTGATGCTATTAGAAAAAGAAAAGCATCTTTTTTTATCCCGACAAAATATACCTAATTGCAGTGTGTAGATATACTTTGATGTAATAATTATGATCTTAAAATCCTCCTAAGATTATAATACTAATTGTATATAATTTTTTTTTTTCATTTTCAAATAACAAATTTATAAAAAGTAGAAGCTTACGTGTTAATCAACGTACCTACTAAAAATAAAATTTGTAGTGAAATAGTTTAATAATAATTTTATTAATTTATTTTCTTTTACTGAAAAAGAGAATTATATTACCTGCCAAATTATATAATTTTGGCCAAACTTAAAGCTTTTATTTATATAATACATCAAATAAAAGTAATGGAATTTTTCCAATTTTTTTTATATATATATATACGAGTATGTACTAATTTTATAAATGTAAAAAATATATATAAATTCCTCACTTTGACGAAAATCACACCTGATCATACAGAACATTTTCTAACTGCCACATTTAATAGAATAATTTGTCTTTTAAGTACCGGTACTTTTATGTTTGTACGAAAAATACTTCAAGAAAGTTTAATAAAAAATGATCTACAAATTGGTCCAGGTACAGATCACATATGAACCACAAATGACTATAATATACTAGAATTAATTAATACCGCTAAACATTCTGCGCGATCTACGAAGAATATGACTAAAATGTTAGTACAGGTGGCTGTTGTGACTCTAAAAGATTGGCCATAATGTCATGCCACGGTAAAGTAACATAAGTGAAATAGGCGTTTAGAGGTGTTGATTGTGCTCGACGGGATTCTTTCCAAAAGTGGTAAGCTTGAACAAATCCTCGAGTCATCCACAAAGGATTATAACTCGTATCATCTAGTTCTACACATAAAAACATAATTAATTACAATACAATCAATTTTAAATGGTCAAAAAAATGCTAAATTGGTATATTTGCGTAACTTAATTAAGCTTTCATGATTTTAAAGCAGTTACAAACCTGGCAACCTTTCTGCTGGCCAATTGCCACTTTGCAATTCCTTATATTTTATTTCCGGTTTAATAATTTGTTTCATGCCATGCACAGATTTTGAAGATTGAATGGACAAATTGATTGGATCTTCGTTCAAATTAAATAACCAAAACCAAAAAAAAACCCAAACATGCAAATAAAAAATTAAGCAAAAATAAAACAACAACTTTACACGTAATAAAAAAAATAAATTATATTAATTAAATGATATTTATAAGTACAGTACATTATATTTACAGTCTCATAATTACCATCTCTTAAGTCACCAGCTTCAATTTCATTATATGCATTAGCGTAATAATCTAAACCTTCGTTTTCAGAAACAGATTTAGCAGCTTCAGTGGCTTTAGGTCGAACTCCTCTTACAAAGTTGTGTAAATTAGAACTTGGATCACTCATGCGCCGCTGCATATATGGATAGCCCTACAAAGCCAATTAAAGGTTAAAATACATCTTCACCAAATGCGGGCCCATAATATGAAATCTACTTCAGGCTCATCATCCCAGTCAACGTCGGTTAAACAAAAACCTGGTTCAGAAGTCGGAGTTTCAACACCAGCTCCTTTTGGTTTGCTAACTGCCATTTCAGCGTGTCCTACAGCCCGTGGACCTTTCATTCGAACAAACTCCATTCGCTGCTGCCCTTGGAACCATCCCATGGATACCTTTTGCGCCATTTTAGACGTAATACTAGACTTTTAAATAAATCATTTTTGATATTAAAATTTAATTTAAAACTGTAACGATTTTATAAAATACATACTCTAGCATCATATACTCTTTTTAAAGCTTCATAATGAATTGAACCTTGAAAAATTACACCTTGGAAAGGTCCATCTTTATCAGCAGCTACCAATTCCACGCACACCATTTCTCCATCTCTCACGACAATATCGCTAAACACCTAATTTAAATTTTAAAAAAATATATCTAATGTATTTAAATTAAAGTAAAAATATAAATAATTATGTACTTCGTCAAAATTATCTATCATAAAAAAAATATTTGGATAAGTCATCTCTTCCATTTCTCCTTTATGATCCATCTGTCTTCGACTAGGTGATGAGTATACTTTCTAAATTCAATAAAAATTAACATTCAAATATTCGCATATATCGCAGAGTATTATTGTTTATACCTGAGAATGCCGCCTTAAAATTTGAAGTTCTTTAGGACTAGTTCTAGTACAAATAGCAACTGTAAGTGTGTACTCAAACTACAATAATAAAATCAAAATGAAAAAAAAAGTGTCTTGCTTTTGTCAAATTTCCTAAAATTTACTTGTTGAACGATTAAATTCAGGTACACAGTCTCCTCCCAATCAATTTCAGGATCACCAATTGGTAATTTTTTGGAATCTTTTCTAAACACCTCTATCATCGTCTTTAAAATGCAAAATTTTCTTCGTAAATTAAAATAATTTCAAAACAAAAGTATAATGTTATTAATACTTCATATTGCGGAATATATTTTCGCCCTTTCTTGGCTTTTTTCCTGACAAAAAATATTAAATCATCTCGGTCGACACTATCTCCAGGAGGACAGAGAAAATTTCTAACGAACAAATCCGTCCAAAATGTCCCAGCGTTTAAGAACACAAAACCACTTTCTGCAAAACGAATTCATAATAATTAAACAGTGTAATAGAATTAAAACAGTAGGTTCATTATTGCGTTATATACCTTCTTTAGAACATTGTCGCATCTCCCTGCCTCTTTGATACAAGATTTCTTCCAACAGCTGTTCCAGCTCAGTGGTCAAACGAACTTGACTTCCAGTCATTCGCGGAGATGCCATTTTTATACTCTAATGGTATTTTGTTACGACTATCGTAAACTTTCAATAATTTGATTTTATAATTCAGCTATACCAACGCTTGACATTTGCGTTAAATTCTATAAAATATAAGCCTACATGATAACATCGATAATTATTTTCCCTCTCTACTGTAGCTCGTTTAGCCCTAAAACAAATCGGCAACCTAGTACGAACCAAAGATAAGTTCTATTTCTTCTTGCACATTAATGACGGCTTTCGACCTTTCACCTCCACACTAAATTTTCTAGAAAACAGCTATCACCACATTTTTTTCTAGTAGATACGAGCGCAACACTAATCTAAATCACATGATGAATCATCATCGTTATTTTTCGATCGGAGCGCTATTTTTCGATTGAAGAGCCGCGTGAGCCTGTTAGCTCATCCACTATATATTTTTGCAGTGCTTGCGGCGGCGATCTATCTATAGCTTACTGGGTCCAATGGCCCTTTTAACACAAGCGACTATGTTTATAATACCGGTACAGAAATTTTGGTTTTTTTCCTACTGTTAATTAAAAGCAAAATATATGCGTTATTATAAATTTTCTTGAAATAAACTAATAATTTATTATAAAAAAAATTTGGGTGACAATCGATTTGCTCTGTACAGATTTGAGCATCAATTCTACTTCCGGTTGGGGGAAAAAAAAAAACATCCGAAGAAAAAAAAAATTTGAATAAATAAATACTGTATAAAGATATCCAGTTAAATTTAATTTTATATGTTATTATCAAAATTAATGTAATAAGTTATAAAAAAGATTTTGCGGTAAAGCTTAAATTCACTTAATAATAATAATTATTATATATCGTCGGAGTATGCAATTTGGAATTTATTTATTCATCAATGCAACAATAAATTCCAAACTTCGACAATAATTAGGCCTATTATTATATTAAGAAGTGGACTTAAGCATAAGAACGAGAAAAAAACGTTTAACCGCAAAATCTCTAATAAAATATAAACTACCGCGAATGACATACAGTAGCTTTTTGTAAAAAAAAAAATATTACAACATGTTGTATAATATTTTTTTAATGATAAAACCTCAAACTCAAAAAAAATGAAAAAAAGAAATATTTAAAATTCTGTTTGTCACATATTATTATCGCAAAGTGAGTATTATTCAATTATAGTAATTAAACATAATTTGCATTTAATTCGGTGGCTTCTAATTCATGCAACAGTAACATCTGTATATAAAACATTCTGACTCTAAAAATTGGGGAAAACAATCTTTTTTTACGAACGAGAAAAAATACACAATAAAAATCATTAAAACTGGTTTTTTTCTCTAAACAATGAAAAACTTTTCTTTTCGTCCATTTTTTGATAATAAAGTAATAAAGCTGCGAAACTAAAATTAGATAGCAATTCTTTTCGCTAACATTCTTATTCAAATTATATTTTGACTCACAACAAAATACAAAGCAGCTATACTGCTAAAAAAAACAAAAATCACGATCAATCACATTTGCGCATTAAAGTACCAATGAATATCAAATTTTTAAAAGTACAAAGTGTACAAATCTCGGCCGCAAAAAAGTTTTCTTAATAAAACGATCGCCTGTTGCAAAATTTAAGAATTATGTTAATATTAATGATAATAAAACGTCGTCGATTTAGTATCAAAATAGAGGCACACATCAACGATCGTTTAGATTGACTCGTATTCTCTTTGAAGAAATCAGGGATGAGGTGCGTGTAGTAAAATTCTATCAACAATGAATATTCTGGCGTATCATACACAATAAAAATTATGCGATAAAAATATAAATAATTCATATACAGCCTAATATCTACTTAGAGAGTTTACTAATAACACGTATCAGAGCACCATTTTCATCTCGCAATCGCTGATTTTCTATTTTTAATTGTTCGAATTGCTGCAAAAAAAATGCAAAAATAAAAATTAGCGTTAAAAATTGATCATTTCTACCGAAAAAAAAGTAGAAGAAATTAACATCTCGCATATTTTTGGTGTAATTTTTTTGCGTTATAATAACAAAAAAAATAAAAAAAAAAAAATAAACAGCATAATATAATTTTATATTTGAGTTAGTTAATTGCTTCTGCTTATAAGTGGTAACAAATAAATTAGTAAATTTAAGACAGTTTCATTAATGGGCATTAATTGCACACATTTGCTAGACTAGAATTAATCTGTTTACTTATTTACAAATCTGCTAATTAAATAAATTTCGATGCGTGCCACATTACGACATGCTGCTGATACAAATCTACTAAACTCGTGCAATTTCCAAAATGACGAAACAATGTTTAAAGTACGAACATGGCATGCTCAACATATAATAATTAATAACTCAACTTGTTTACTTCATAATATATTAATAATTAGACTACTGTAGTCTTAAAATCTTAAATCATGCAAAAACCAAAAGCACTTAATCTAAGTAATTAAACAACTTGTTCTAAACAATGTTATCTGAGATACATATAAAAGCTTCCTAATTATATTTAATCACAGAAAATAAATTTCATGATACACGTAGTTTTATAATAGAATTAAATATTATTTTAAAATAAATCTAAAACACATGATTGCGCTTAAAGTTTAAATTATGTACTGTAGGCCTACTTCTATTGAGTTGTCTAATTCGTTTTTTGGCAACTTTATCTGCACTATAAAAATAAATAAATTAATTTGATTAAAACTTGAAAAATTTTAAATCATAGCACTCTAACTTTAAAAAAAAAAAATAAATAAAAAAAAAAATGAAAACTTAAAAAAAAAACAACAATGATTAATTATATTAGTAACGTTCGTAAAATTAACCAAAATGCAAAAATTATCACTGACAAATTGTCGATGCTCATTGTAAGCCATCGTGTGGTCATAAGCAAATTACCTATTTCGTCAGTTTGGAAACCACACGAGTTAAAGCTCGGTTTTCAGCTTTTAATTTTTCATTTTCTGCTTTTAACTTTTGCAATTGCTGGAAAAAATAACACATAATAATCATATTTGTTTCCCTGATACTACATAATTACGGTTGCAACGTTACTAAGCTAACGGACTAATAAATGCCTATTCTAATAAAATAAAATTTCACAAAAACCCCTAACTTAGAAATTACAAGTTATATCAGAATAATAATAAAATTAAAATAATTTACGGGTTTTTTGAAACAACTTACCTAAATAACTGCCAATTAAAATATTTTAATAAAATAATAATTTTTTACCTTTAGCTCTTCTTCCATCTCAGATAACTTCCTTTCAAGAGCTCTCTTTTCCTAAGAAAAAATAAAATTAAAAATTACAACTCAATACATTTTATTATCAGTACTTTTTTTATTAATTATACTAAACAATAAATTTAATACTCTATATAAAATTATATTTTTAAAAAAATATACTTACCCTCCTGTCAGCGTCTGAAGAAGCATTACGTTGATTTGTCTGCAAAAATATTTACGTTAAATTAGAAAATAAAAATTCAAATCTCCTTGTAACATACCGCGGAAGTTTTCTCTAATAGTGATTTAGTAGTTTCTAAATCTTTTTCCATTGACTTTTGTTTTTCTGCCAATCGTTCGTTTTCAGCTTTTTGCTCTTCATACAACTGAAACACATTCAACAACAACAGAAAAAAAAAATAAAACAAAAATAAACATGCCCAGATTTTTGAAAGCAATACAGACCTTTTTATAATCTATTTCGGAAGTATCGTTAGCGTTAACATTTCCTACAGAACTTGCTCGACTTGAGCGGTTTGACGTTTTTGAAGGAGTTTCTGCTCGGCTACCAACATCCGATAATGAACTAGTTGAACCGTACCTAGCTGAGCGATAGCCTTTGTCAGATATTGCCTGTTAAGAAATAGCTTAAATTCAATAAACTTATAACTTTTCATAGTCAACAAAAAGTTATTTTAAAACATAAAAAAAATGCAAAAATTATATATTTAGGCCCAAAGGGCTTACTGCTAAGTTCCCATAACTTTCTAAAGTTCGCGATGGCATTGGACTAGAAGCTCTTGATCCTTTACTTCCTGATAAGTTCACTGCACTTAGTGAGCTAGACAACGGATATCCATGCTTTCCTTTACTAGAATAAAATCCTGAACTACCTAGTCCGTTTGAATACTGGGAGTAATCATAAGGAGGAGTAGAAGAATAAGAAGGAGCTAAACTAGAACTGATTGATGATCTTGGATAAGAGTCTGCGAGTGAGGAATTGCTACTATAAAGTGAACTTTTAGAACCATTAAGAGAAGACCCAACATAAGGCAACGACGTTGAAGAATAAGGAGCAAGTCCGCTACCAAAAGCACTGGAACAACCTAGCAGTGACGAAGATCCATAGGAACTAGACAGTCCGGTCGAATATGGAAGCGATGGAGAATATTTTCCGTACAATCCTCCACTAGAACCGTATATACTTGACGACGGACCGTAAGACATTTTTTTCCAAATTGTAAATCCTTTAACAAAAGCACGCGATCACAACCGATGTAATAGAACGGTATAAAATGTAAAAAATAATCTTGCTTGCTTGATATAATTTCACGGCACCATTATCATTTCATTCAATCAATCCATGTAGCATTTAAAAGAATGAAAACGCGGTTAATTACAATAAAAACACTTTAAATAGTAAACTTTGTGAGACTATATTTCTTACGTTTTGTATTCATAAAAAAACATTACTCTAGTTTCGTAGAATATATTCACGAACACAGATTGATCCTTTTCATGATCGCAAAATTTCTGAATGCATTGCACAACGCGCGCCAAGACCGCCAAGTTCTTTTTAATAAAAACTTTAAAAGCCAAGTGTACGTTTTTGAACAATTACGTCAGTAAGAGATTTTCTAATTCGCAAAGCCACTAAAACTTTTTTTTTTTAAGAAAAAAAAAAAAGCTTGACGTGCCAATGTTGTGAAGTAATATATATCCACGTTCTATTCCTTGAACACTTGCCTACGCATTACAAGGCACTACTGACAACTAAACAACTAAATGCAATATTAACAATTCTTTAGTAAATCTAGGAATCACAATACATTACAGCATAGCCAGCGCCGAATTAAAAGGAAAGGTTACTAATAGGTTAAATATGGACTGTCAAGAGTAAAAACAAACCACAGCCACACCGCAGGCAGTAGCATTCGCTGGCTCAGCCACACATACGAATCTATATATAGGTGAGCTGATCTTTATTTTTAGGAAGCCATGCAAAGGATAAACTTCACAAGGCAATTTTCAAATGACTTAACGAAAAAAAAAGTGTAAGGATGGGAGAATTTCAGGGGGAGGACGAGGGGAAAAATAAAAATAATTAATACGTTTGGAAACAAGCTACAGAGTGAAAACCGTCAGTAAAAAAACCCAAACATGAAACGGCAATGTTTAAACCCGCTTTTCAAAATTTGACAAAAAACTTTTTTTTTTAAAAAAAATGTAACTATAAATTTAAACCGGTCTGTAATTATGCTCCTTAATAACACTCTTATAAAAAAATTCATTAACAAAATTGAAATATAAAACTCAATTTAAATGACATTGTTGTGTGCGCTAGTACTTGTGTTGTGAAATTCTATCTTAATACAATCGTCAACAGCAGCCTCTTGGGTAACTCAAAACAAGAATGTACAACAGCAATCTGAGTGCAAGCAAGCAGAAAGTTTACTGTAAACAAAGAAATTCAATCTCAACAACTGGGATCTAAATACAGTAGACTATTTATTACTAGGTACCAGTATTCCAGTACCATTTTATGGAAAGCAACTCAGATGGATGCAAACAAATAATATTCTGTGTTTAAAATAAATATAATGATCTACCATCGATTCCTAGCTTAAAAGCTTTTACAAATATTTAAGAACCGCGCAGTGTGCATCTGGTTTTCATTTAAAACATTGGCAAGTCAAAAGGAGAAGGCAAACAACAAAAAATACTAATTTAATCTCAAATGGAGATCAGATTAGAACGACATTGAACGTCAACTTCAACCCACAACAGCAAAATCATGTGACGAGAATAACTTTTGTTAAGCCATTTTGTTTGGCAGTATTCACAAAAAAACTGCAACAATTGCCAAAAATAAGGCAAGCAAATTTCTCTATCAATTAAAAAGCAATATCTTGAAATTTCATAATTTTAGGTCTTATTGTAACTTTTTAACTGCGTTACAGAACAACTACATTGAAGAAGAAAAAGAAAAAACTCACCTGATCTGCAGCTACTTCATTAGATTCTGTGTGATCATCAACCTCCATTTTTTCATTTTCACCATCCTAAAACAAAAGAAAAGTATATGAGAAATAATACCAAACTAGAAGATATTTAAAATTATATTGAATGAAAATATAAGTAATCATGCAAAGTGAAACATCCACCAAAGAGGGAAACAACTTTACAGCGCTAAATACATAAATAAGTTCACAAACTAAATCAAGCATAATAATTACACACCATTCAAAAGATGAAAACTTCTGAAAGAGATAGATTACGATAAAATATTGAATTGTACAAATAGAAGCTTTAGAGATTTTAAAAGCATCAAATAATGATCATGAAAGTTTTCTTACTTCTAAATCAATTTGTACAACACCGGTCGATCTTCGTTTGGGCCTTTTTCTCCGCTGAATAGCTGCTTGTGTGGCTTGAGTTGATAACGATTTGTTTTCGTTTTCTTTGTCGTTGTCCTTATCATTATCTTTACCGTTAATTAAGATTAATTCAACAACCAAAAAATGAGAATTTCATAAATTTTACCTTTAGATGGATCATCGTCATTTTGAATAAGAGGCGATAGAGATTTCAAGGTAACTGTGACAGTTGTATCCACATCAGCAGCAGCAATACTATTTGCAGAGGGATTCCGAACTCTTCTAGAGTATACTGGAATGCTGCTACTTTCTACAATAACTGGATTGGTTAAGGTTACAATTGCGGTAACAGAAGGTTCTTCATGTGATTCGGGCGACCATCTTGAATTTTGAGAGTCTACCTGTTCACGGAAACATCAAAATAATACCAAACACGAACCATGCTTTAATATTTCATTTTAACTTCTATAGTTAGTAACTTGATAAACTAAACATAAAAGGAAGCATTCCGAAACAGAATTATATTAAAAGAGAACAAAAGGGTAAATTCCGTCATCCAAACTCAAAGGATTTAAAAAGTTTTAAAATAATAAATGAAATTACTACCTATGGGCAAATTCGCATGCTTACTTACAACAGGTTTAATCTCTTCCCGACCCAATCTAATTCTCCAAGATGGTCTTCGTTCTATTGACGACGCATTATCAGCTTCTTGAGGAGACTCGACTTTTGCAATAACTCGGTTTTCATCCTTGTTATTATCAGATACGATATTTTTATCTTCAGATTCTTGATTCTTTTTTTGAACAAGCTGTTCAGCTCCTTTTAAATCTTCTAACGTAACTCCCTAAAATATGGCGGAAAATTAATTTCTACATACTGGGTAATCGTACATATTCAAATTAGAGTTAAAAGTAACAATGTTTAAAATTAAAATATCTTACTTGAGTTGACCGTCTGGTTTCACGAACTCTCTTAGCGTGAGCTTTTCTTTGCGTTTCAGATTCTTCATCACGTACTGGAGGAACAAATGACCTACCAAAGCAAAAATATTTTCATTCTTTAGTAGTTAAATAACATCTTAAAACTATTTTTTTACCCAATGTATCACAACAACATGCTTACCTTCTAACTTGAGAGTTTGTAGAAGTAGGAGTAGATGGCACAGAGGCATTAACAGTTGCGTTGACGGTAGTGGTGGCGCCTGGATCACGTTGAAGATTAATAGATAATGATTCAGTAGGTGAAACGACTTTGCCAACAACTTCGTTGGTATTTAAAAGCTCTAATTTAGGTGGTTCTTCCTTCCTAATAGTTTGTAAAAGAAATGATTCAAAAAACTTTTGCAAATTGAACATTAAATGCTTACTTGACAACTTTATGAACTTCAAAACTAGCTTCAACATCATTTTCTCTCTTATGATCCTAAAATTGATAAAGCCAATAAGCTTATATAAAAAATATTTAATAGTTAACATGATTGAAAAAGACATTCGTACTCTAATAACCGGTAATGAAACTTTATTCCTAATATTTTCTTCTTCAGCTATATCCTAATAATAACAAGTTTTATAAATTACTCATCATAAAAATAGTTCTATTGTATTACTTTTGGTTTATTAACTTCTATGGCACTTGTCGTCTTGTTAACATCGTTTATTTTTTCTAAAAAAAAAAGTTTATGTTCATAAAATGCATATAAAAACTAATAAATAAAATTCGAACATTTACCAATTTCTGAATCTTCTGAAGATGATGATTCAGTAGATTCAGACGATTCTTCATCTTCAGAAACATTAACTTTTTTAATTTCTAAAATACCTTAATCAATTAGAATGTAAAGCAAACAAGTGGTTTCAACCAACCATTTTCTTTCACATCACTTATGTCATTTAATCCTTTCTCCCATAAACGATCTTTATTAATATTATTAATTTTTTCAGGAACGTTAGTTTTAGTTGTCATGTTCCTAAATGCCAACAATTACATATTATTTATTAATTTTTTAAAACGTTTTTTTTACACTAACCTCGATGAATAAACTCGGCTTTCGATAATAGGGCCCACCTCGGCTTTTTTCTTCAATTCTTCCTTCAGCTGCGTAAAACATCACATGTCAGTCACAATAATTATAAATTCGTTTGTAATAATAGATACGTGATCCAGCAAACAGTTCAACATAATAAATAAAATATGGCATGATGTTCAAAAGTTAATGGCAAAATGCCAAATTTAAATTATTTTTTTTTTCCTTATTTACCATAAAAACTGTTGACGTTTAAAATTTTTTGAAGAAAATTCAATTTAAAACTTACTGCTGTCTGTTTCTTTTTCAGATCTTCTAAATATGATACAATATCAGAATCAGCAACATCGAACGCATTTTGGCCCTAAAATAAACTAAATATATAATAACTTCCGATAAAATAAATAGTTAAAAATAAATATCTTGCTTACGGCATAGTTTTCAATTTGTAGGTCACACATACTTTCAATTAAGATTTTACAAGATTCTTTTTGGCC
>JAQGAY010001295.1:0-15254 GCA_034698085.1 Polydesmus angustus | reverse complement strand
TTCTCAATGTTTGAGTCAATTACTACTGGGCCAATTGTCAACCAGTCTTCGTTCTCAATGTTTGAGTCGATTACTACTAGGCCAATTGTCAACCAGTCTTCGTTCTCAATGTTTGAGTCGATTACTACTGGGCTAATTGTCAACCAGTCTTCGTTCTCAATGTTTGAGTCGATTACTACTAGATCAATTATCAACCAGTCTTCATTCTCAATGTTTGAGTCGATTACTACTGGGCTAATTGTCAACCAGTCCTCGTTCTCAATGTTTGAGTCGATTACTACTGGAACACATGTCACCCAGTCTTCATTCTCAATGTTTGAGTCGATTACTACTGGGCTAATTGTCAACCAGTCCTCGTTCTCAATGTTTGAGTCGATTACTACTGGAACACATGTCACCCAGTCTTCATTCTCAATGTTTGAGTCGATTACTACTAGGCCAATTGTCAACCAGTCTTCGTTCTCAATGTTTGAGTCGATTACTAATGGGGCACATGTCAACCAGTCCTCATTCTCAATGTTTGAGTCAATTACTACTGGGTAAAATGTCGGATAAAACGAAATTACGATCAAAAACCCAGATAAAACGAAATGAGCAAAAACTCGGATAAAAATTGAACATCATCAAAAACTTAAAAACGAAATCATCAAACATCGAATAAAACGAAATTATCAAAAACCCAGATAAAATGAAATGAGCAAAAACTCGAGGGTAAAACGAAATAATAGAAAACCCAGATAAAACGAAATTAGCAAAAATTGATAAAAAATCATCAAGGAAAAAAAATGGAAAACTGTATTGTAACGAAATAAACAATACAACTTGTAAAATATAAATTCTGTTATATAGCTCAGTAAGTACGTAAATTAAACTCAGATGTAACATTAAAGCAAAAAATAAATTCGGCCATATAACAAAATATAATTGAATAATAATAATTAAAATTTAAATCACTTTTAAAAATTTTTAATTGATCGCATATAAATAATAATTAACGCTTATATTAAAATATTTTGTATTTACCGTTTCAATTACTGTATTCCGAATTTGCTGCGGGTGACGTGCGAAGGTATTTGGCGCGCTAAAATGTTGTGGCGGGAAATCGGTATCTTTTCCCCTGCAAAAAAAAAAATTTTTTTTTCGCCAAAGCGGCGAATGGAAATTTTTAAGTTGATCGGCAAACGAAACCAGGCGTGGACGAAACCCCGTTCACTTTCTTCCCGTTTTTTCTTAACGCTCAAGTTCCAGGCTACCTCTTCTATCCCCAGGGAGTTTTCCAAACATTTTCGTCCAAAAATTATCAAACATATTAATCCGATCCGAGCACTCGCGACATGGCAGTAGGCTATTGCAAGGAGACGATCGAGCCAAAAAAAAAATCTTCTTCATAAATATCAGAAAAATATAGTTATTATAATGTCCTGAAGCATTTCAAATGTCGCTTATAAAGTTATAACTCGCGAAATTGGTTATTAATTCCTATATTATTGTGCTTCTCTTTGTTTTGATTGTATGCCACAATAATTACGCAAGTTAGAAAGACGCATAACACTACTTCCAAGTTCCACCGCTTTTATACAACTGTGCCGCTGAAGTTTCAACATGATTATTATAATACTGTACTGTATTCTAACAGTTTTGCCGCCAATTCTTGGATTTACAGATTTTCAACGAAGATTTACATTGCGGACAGATTACGGTGGCAGGCGATGTGGCCCACCCAGTAAAGCAAAATAAATAAAATTTTATAATAATTATATAACATTATACGGTAAATAATTGTGGAAAATTTAATTATTTCAATTTTAGAAAAATTGACCTTTATTGATTATTATTGACCATTATTCAAATTTTAAGAAAATTGAATAAAGGTCAATAATTTCCAAATAATTTTTGGAAATTGAACCACTCATTCTCGAGTAAATTTTCAAAAATCATGGATTTTCAAATGGTTAAAAATTACAAAAAAATGAACTATTTTTAAAATCACTTGAAAGTGACTCCGAAGTAATAAGACCTCATGTAAACGAATCCTAATTGGAGTGTAAATTAATAGCTGATTTTTTAATTTAAATTGTCACTTGTTGGTAATAGAATAAAATTAAAGATTACAATTCAACAATCGAATAGTGTCATGCTTGTAGCGCTACAATAAAACAAGAAATCTCCGCATATGATCGTCAAAATCGACTCCGCAAGCATTTCAACCGAATTCCACGACGTTTACATTTTTGTAGCTTAAAAAATTTCAAAAATTTGCATCTTTTCAAAGTAAATTTACCCGAAATTAAATATTAAATTGCAAATTATACGTAAATGATTTAGGATTAAAAAACAAATTGAAATTTAATGGTTCTTCTACTTTCACTGCTTTGCTAGAAATAAAATACACTCCTTGTTTTGTATTGAAATCCCACTCAACATTTTCACCACACACAACTGGTTTAGTTGGACCTCGAATTATACTTGATCCTTCCTCTAACTCCCATTCGGTCCAAATGGCAACTCCATTGCATATACTTGAACTGATTAAACATTCGAATTAGTCGTGATAGCAAACATTAAAATAATAAAAAATCAGAATTTTTACCTTTCAAAGGGAACTGATCCTTTTGATGAAAAAACCAAATCGTCTGTAACTGGTGTAGTTAGATTACATGTCAGCAACTGAAATGGTCGAGTAAGAGCTAGTCCTTCATATTCCCATAACGAATAAGGTTCCACTAACGGATCAGATACATTCATTGAATTCTAAATAAATTAAAACTTTTTCGATAAAACACATTGCCAAATTAAATTCTGCGCGATAGTAAAAATCAACCTGAACAAGTTCGTCAAAAAGATGCATATTAAAACCTTCGACGTTTTCTAATGGAGCTCGAGTTTTCCATAAATGTTTAAAATTCATTCCCATCGCCCATATGCGACAAACACTTGGAATAAGTTTGTACGAAGATGTTAAAAATCTTTTCATATGATTTACTGAATACCATAAGGTAATATCGTGCCAAGGCAAGTAGCTACTTAAGAAATATGGCTCACTTATCACCAACGATATCTAAAAGAAAATATTATAATGTATTAGTTGCCAATCAAATTATTAAAACCGCAGAATTAAAGCTTCTTAGATTAATTAATTTAAATTGTAAACAACCTTATTGCCATCAAAATCTTCTTCCTGCAAATCTTCGCAAGATTTATTTATAATTTTTACTATAGATTTTAAATTGTTTGTTTCCAAATATAGATTCAGAATTTGACCAGACAACCGAGAAGTGTCAATCACATACACCTGCGCATAAAACAAAACATTATATTAATATTTTAAATGTAGTGAAAAAATTTAAATATTAAATAAACCTTTTTTGCTCCTAATTTTGCTGCTATTAAAGGTAACATGGAAGAGCCACTTCCGACTGAAACGCAAATGCTTTCGGAATCTATTAACTTTCAACAACAAAAATTTGATATAATACCTTATTAAAATTAAATTATAAAACGCTTTTACTCTTTTTAAAACTCTAATTTGTGCGTTGTAAATATTCACGTCGTTAAGAGTTGATATTCTTTGTGGATTACACACCATGTGCAACCCACAGGTACATGCCGGCCTTTCTTTCAATATAGTAGATTTTGTGGCACAACTATAGGAATAAATTAAAATGTTAATTATAATGAATACATTAATTTCATTACACCTGGTATTCATTACCTTGATTGTATATCAAACCAGAAACTATATTCGTCATGAGAACATGAAATTTCTACATTTTCCTCTGCTTTTGCTTCATATAAATTCAAGGGGAAGTAAACCGCCTGCATCCAATGATCTCGCCAAGGTTGGTCTCTACTCTTCGGATGATTCCACCAAGGGGCACAAGACAATGTCGTTTCTCCATCATCGTCCATGTCAATGTCCCACCAAAACAAAATAGCGTCACACTTACCAGCAGTATGAACGGGAACAAGTGCTTCAATTGATTCATTCGTTAAAATTTTATTTTTACCGGTGAAATCAAAACTTCAGAAATCACAAATATTTATTAAAAAAAACAGTTTCGCCATTAAAAATATTTCAGACTAGAAAATTACCTCCATGTTTTGAAAGGTTTCGTTAAAAGTTTGAAAGAATCAGTTGGAAGTTGACTCATTTGAATGTCGAGAACAGCGGCCGATCCATGACAGGAATTTGTTTCCTTAGGAACTTTTATAAAATCTTGTCCCGTTACGTATATATCGTTAGGTCGGTTGCAGTTTTTTAGTAATTCGGATTGCACAAGTTGGCAATAAATTCTAGCGCGTGATGGGACAACTAAACAGTCTTTCTAATAAAGAAAACTCAATTATCGTACAAAGTTTTTTTTCACCGTTTATACAAAAAAAAAATTAATTAAGTTTTACCTCTAAAAGATATTGATGGGCATGATTAAAGGTGAAGATAGCCCCTTCCCCAATCAGTTCAGTGTCAAACACTTCGGTTACTAAAATTGTAGCTCGCTCTTCGAGATCACAACCTGTAAAAATAATAATCCGGCAAATGAATTATTTTCTTATCAATTTATTTCATTAATAAATTACCAGGCCCAACTTTTAAATCGGTGGAACGCTTTGAAACTAAATGCACTGTATCAGCAAATCCATTTTCTTGAATAATTCGGCGTGCACAGGAGGCCACAGGACGAAATGCCTTTTTAAATACAATTCCTTAATAACGTTTTCTGATGTTACTCAATTTTATATACAGTACTTCACAAGCTGTAACTTGGTCAGCTCCTAAACGACAAGCAAACATTGCGAGTAAGCCTGTTCCCGTACCAATATCGAGCACCCGAACTGGTCTTCCTTCTTTTCTAAGCTTCTCAATTGCCCATTTTAATCCAATTTCATACATTTGGTTCTATTGGAATAGTAATTCATGAATTTAACTTCTAAGAAATTTTAGCCTTTTCACAAAACTTATCCTACTCTCTCAGTGTCGTGCAGCATGTCACCATATGCCGATCTAAGAAATTGCATACATTTAATACAAAAGCAAAATTACTGAAAACACAAAATTAGTCGTTTAATGCCTTGCTATTTCTTGGTGGTAATCAAAATCCTCGTTTTGAGCTTCCCACTCTATTTTGCCACTAATTGGATTAAACTTCTGAGCAAATATCAAATTATTGGATGTTTCAGTGCCCATTTTTTGATTGCGAATACTTTGACCAACAAATCGTAACTTATTAAATATTTGTAAACGTCGCAACATTAACAAAAATTAATAGTGAATTACTGAACTCTCAAAAAGTTAAACACGAGTTCACTCTTTTGAAAATTCTTTTCAAAATTCATTATCTTGCAGACAGTAAGGATGGTGCGCTGCAATCGCCGCCAAGGGCAATTCAATATTGCAGCTAAAACTAAAACTTAGCTGCAAAGATTGAAAAATGTGGAATTTTACATACTAAATTAGTTAATAAAAAGGGTTTAATAAAAAAAACTATGACTATACAAATCAAAGCCAAGTTTAAAAAATAGATGTTTCAGTTTAAATTACTTTTTCGTTTGCAAATTAAACTTCATTGGTCAAGAGCAATTGTGCAACTTGGAATAGTCGATAGCCCAGCTCTAGTTTTTTCGGCCCTATATTTAAATGACTAACCAAACTCAGAATAATGGGGAATGCGAAAGAGCAACGAAAAGATTGAATGCTACCCTATTTGTTCGCGCACCCAGGATCAGTGCGAATGAGCTGGTTACTATTACCCGGGTCACATGCCCCTGCAAAGCGATCTGCACGCTCCACAATTGTAACAACCCGTCAGCAAAAACTAATTTCAAATTGAATAGTTTGTTTGTTCTTTAAAAAAACTGTAATAATTATTTCTAAATCCAAGTTTCTATAAAACAACATGATTTATTGAACTGTACTATAACATTATTTACATCGAGACCAAAATACCCTTACTACAATTATTGCTGAAAAATACATTATGCGCATCAATATCATGATTCAAGTGCTATAAAAATAAAATCCAGTGAATTTATAAAATGCATGAGATGAAACAATTGCTCGGAATGTGATTTTCAGGAATGTTAAATGGAATTAATTTTGAAAACTGAAAAGCACCATGTCATTTTCAAAAAAAAAATTGGTAACTCAAAAAACTGTTGTAAACTTAATTAAAATGTAAACGCGGAGGTAGATTACACTCCATATATACAAGTCCGAGATAATTAAATCTCTCCCTTTTTATCAAGATCTTGGACGCTCTAATCTCCACTCAGATCTTTGAACAATTAATTGACAATATAAAACAATTTTAAAAATAAAAAACAATTATTTTGAGATTCAAAAATTTGCTAATTTTAGCTACAAAATTCTTGTATAAAATACTATAAAAAATCTCATAAAAAATTTAAGATAAGGCCTCTAAAATAATTTCATTAACTTCGAGTAAAATATAGAGCCAAAAGCACTAGTGACACAAGAGCAAAGAAATTAGTCTTCACAGATGAAGCACCTGCAATGCGGCATTTGAGCATATCAAATCGAGTTACAGTTCGTTGTACTAAACGATTGAACTCGGCTTCCAATAGCTGTCCATCAAAATAATTAACTGTAAACTCGAAAGGAAATTCGTAACCTTGTTCACATTCACATTTATAACCTCCAGCATCGAATCCACGACCCAACATAGGAATGCACTATTCAAAAATGATAAAATTAAGTATATTTAAAAGCAAATGTCATCAAATAAATAATTATTTACCATGCTCGATCTTAAATCGCACTTGTGACTTCCTTTGAAGGCATTTGGAGTATCATAATCTCCGGAGCACTGATTAATATCTAATTTCTCAAGCAGAACTGAAACTGCAACCACACCTCTGAAATAAATTTATTATAAATTTAAAAGATGATAATAAACAAAGAAAAATTCTAATTCATACTTAAACTCCAATTTATTTCGTAGACTGTCCCATCCAAAAAATGGCGCAACGTATGTTACCACCCACTTTTTAATAGTGTCACAGTCGAAGTATGGCGCAGTCCAATGCCCGTGTCTTATTTCAGCCGCTCGGTACCTGACGGGATAGTGATCGTACTTGACTTTATATTCGCCAGAACTGTTACCTCGAATTTTAATTTTTAAAATATATTCCTCTAAATCGTCGGTAGTGGTGGCCCAACGATTCTTCATGTGCCGGAACCAGCGTTTATTAGGATAGAACCTATTTTCCTTTCTTCGTGCCATATCTTCAGCAAAGTAGCGTTTGGTATTTAATTCTTTTTTATGAGCAAAAGGAGCGAAGTAAGTGTGATTAGGGAACTTATTTCGATCCCAGAATACTCCCGCTCCCCAAATTTTAACGCTTCCCATCACGGTGGATATTGCTTCTCCATACATTTGATCCATAGTTAAATGCTGATCCGCCAATCGCAATTCACCAAATTGCTCAGTTGGATCAACTATCTGTAAAAAGCCACTAATAAAATTGGCCAATCGCAATGCCATTCGGGCTTCGTTGTCAAATTGGAGATCCACTCCGTAATTCATATCTCCAGGCATTTCAATATCTTTTTTACTAAATATAAAAACAAAATAAGTAATTCATCTCTTAGCGCCGTGTACTTCGTATTTAAAAAATTTCCTTACGCATCGCAATACTGCAGGGTCCAATTACTTCGAACTAAAATTCCGAGTCTTGTGAGATTCGTTCGAATCAAATGATACCAATCTTCTTGATTTGGAAATCTATTTCGTTGAAATTCTTCGTATTCGTACTGGCCAACATATTTTTGTCGTGTTCGAGGAGGTTGATGTTCCCAATATTGCGGCATTATCATACCGTCTTTAATAAATAAAGGGGTGAAAAATAAGTTTAGTGTATTCATAAAAACAATTTCTTTTACTCACATCCAACTCGATGGCATTCAAATCCTCTTTCGTGTTCAAATTCCGTAGACCTTTCCACAACTTCTCCTAGATATGGTTGACGCATGATATACGGTAAACGGTAACCGGGTTTGCAACGGCACTGATAACCTCCTGGTCGCAATCCATACCCTTGCAATGGCTCGCACTGAAAATAAAATTTTAATTAACACCAATTCTATTTCTGAGTTTTAAAAATGCAAAAAATAAACCTCAGTAGTATCAGTTTTACATCTCGCTGTATTATTAAAAACATTTTCTCCGTTGTTGCCGGGTCCTATCGGGCACTGATTAATATCAATACGTTCCAAATCCATTTCCATAGCAGCAGCCGCCACATACCTATCAAAATAATTACAGGTATATATTTAATATACACCCTTCATTTTCCTTTTTAAAAGTAAATAAAATTTACGTTGGAAACTCGATGTGTCGGTATTGGGTGTGTCTCGGATAAATATCTGGAATAGGAGAAGTGGCGCCTGTAATCCATTTATTAGATCTACCACAATCGAAATATGGTCGAATCCACTTAACCGGTCCAACCGTCTCTTCGGAACCTAAAAAAAATTATTTTGGTTAGGATCGAAGTTTGAATTTCTACAATGAAATCTTAACAAACCAGGGGGGCCGTGCCAACTATGCGTGACATTAGTATTATTTGGATAAGTAATTTCCGCATAGTATACGTATTTGGAATCTTGTCGATTGGCCGAGTCCGGCAACCAATGATTAAACCATTCGTTTATTCGATATCTGGAATCGCTGTAATTTAAGCTAACTTGATCCCGTTGAATAGCTCCCAAGTCGATAGCTTCGATGGTATTCATCGTTGAAACTCGCATAAGATGAAAAGGATCGTTAAAATCATCGGATCTAAATTAATTAGAGAACATTACATTAGTACAGAATGAAAATTAACATGATTAACCATAGAACCTACCTGAACGCCCTGGGAGCGAACAAAGGGAAAGTTTTATTGAAAAAGCCTCGATAACTCGGAGAAAATGAGGAATTCGGTGAAAAGTAGATAGCACTAGCGTTGAGTCGAGGATTTGCCGCTACATCAGCAATAACTGAGAGGAAATAATACATCATACCAGGTTCGTTATCGTCCCAAGCTTTCTGAAGAATGAAACTGAAGAAAAAGGCGCGACCCATAGCCATATTATGAAGATGTAGAAGCGCGGTCCTATTCGGAAAGACGGGATTTACTTCGAATTCTTTCACATTAGGTAAATGAGATACCACGTCGCTCCCTAATCTTAAATCTCCTTCGAATTTCACCTGGCAGTTATCGTCGTTAACACTCTCCATTCTTTGGCGTACCATTTCGAAGGCAGAGCGTTTTTGCCAACTGAACTGGCATTGTGTTCTTAAAATCCAAACACTTAATAATATTATTAAGTAGCGAAACATTTTTGATATTTTACATCAAAGGAAAATATCAAAAAAGCAACCCGAAAAAGATAACACACCTTTTGTTTTCAACAGCGCGAGTCTCAATCACATTACTGTACAAACAGCGACCCCACCTTAACTTGCAGGAAGTTATTCATACAAATACCTTGGCAGGAAATGACTGATTTATTAAAATTCGTCACTGCGCAGGTATCGCCAAAACACCTGTACGTCAACAGGTGACGTCATCTGCATGTCTCGCAAACCTGCAATGGCGGCCCATTCAAATGTAATTATTTCTTTAATCAAAATTATTAGACAAAAATAAATAAGCGTTGAAAATGAGGTACTTAAATTAAATTTGTTTTAATTTAATTTCCTTGTACAATAAATAACGATACAACTTTAGTAACGTAAATTAATTCTGAGGCACTTCTAACATTATAATAATTTACAACATAATATCGGCAAAATATTAAAATTTTTTTAGACTAGCGTGTCTAACAATAAAATGATTAAAATACTGTATATAATTGGATCACATTTTATCTTTTCTTTGAACACGCTCTCTTCCATTCTTTCTTGATTTTTTTTTTAAATTCAAAAATATATTTTTTCATGCCAATGCATAGTCATCTTAGGAAGCCAACCAATTATTTTTCTTAGAGAAACATTCCCTTAAAATTATTAAATATTTTATCTCATATTAAAGCATTATAAAACAATTTTTTTGTTTTAAATAATAGCTGGAATAGTATTCATCAGCTATTCCCACTTAAAGTTGCATAATATAATAGTCTAAAGTACTGTACAACACCAATATAGGCTGTCACAAAACACGGTGGTGATAGAACTTAAAATTGAGCAACGTTTTTTATGAATATAATTACAATTAAACAGTCATTGAAATATATTACAATACATCTAGTTGTTGCAAATTGTCGGTACATCTGTGGAAGGGCTTCGACAAAAAAAAGTTAAAAACATTAAAAATTTTCCATGTTTTTACATGTTGACAAAATTTCAATTTTTTTGGCAAAAATTGAGCTTGTGATCACCTAATCGACTAGTTAACCTTTAAAATGAGAGGCCCAGATGTAAAATTGAATATGTAATTCAGTGAGTGATAATATTTTTAATTAATTTGCGCTAATCATTATCCAATGCCAGAGAAGAAATTTTGCATTTGAACCTTTCAAACATTAATTTTATCACCTGTTAACTAACTTATAATTTTATTGTTAAGATCCGTCATGATTTTCTATATTTCTTTAATATAAAATCTATTTGTGCGGTCGAGTTTTCTTTGGTATATTAAACAATTAGTTATTTAGTGCAATTAGTTATCTACCAATAATTGCAATTACACTGCGGCCGCGATTATCCGAATCCCCCTAAAATCCAAACAGCCAAAAAAAAAAAACCATCACTATAAATAACAAAATTGCCACATTTTCAGAAATTTAAAAAAAAAAATTATTCAAAATTTAAAAAAAAATAGTTAAAATTGATTAATTTATAGTAATTTTCGTCATACAAATGAAACATTAGAACAAAAATTCTAATTTCAATGTTGAAGTTAATCAAAACAAAATAATAATGCGAGCAGTCCGGATAATCGCGACCGCAGTACTGTTGTACAACCTTAAGTATTGCCAACGCTAAATCAACCGCTATACATTTACACAAGATAATTTAAAAAACCACAACAATAATTTCTGCAATTCAAACAGCAATAATTTTAAAAGTGAATTGAGAAGTATAATTGTTGACTTTAATGTACTCACACAGTTGATGCTTGAATGTGTAATTTATTAATATTGCTTTGCTCATAATAATAATATTATATTATTTTATAATTACAGTAATTGTAAAAATTACTTGATATTCCTAAGAGGACTTTTCTTCACAAATAAAATCAGCTTTATCAGTTAAAACACTGAGAGACATAAGGGACGGAACAAAAAACTCGGCCCAAACAGGCGATTGTGAGCTGACTGATCCTCCCCAGCTCCAGCCTTTTGGTATCGTCAAGTGACAAAGTCCTTTATTTACAATTCCAGAATATCCTAAAGCAAACAATCTAGAACAACTAAAACAAAAAAAAAAATAAATCTAGAAAATACCTGTAAAAAATTTTTGTAATGACAAGCTCATCCACATGTCTTGATAAAAGCAACTGTCACTTTTTACCGTGTCTGGTGTCAATTTATCAAATCGTTCACTTAGCAATCCAAAATCTAAAACATTAAAGTAAAATAATATTACTGTTGGAATTAAAGCAATCATCCAATATATAATTCCAAGACCAAAAATTACCTTTCGATAGCGGATCTGCATGAAAATCGCCAAGAACAATTAATAAAGTCGTTTCTGCAAACAATAATTTAAATATTAACGCCAATTCAAAAGTTACATTAAGAGAGCTATTACCTGTAACTTTTTCTAACCACGTTTCTAAAATTGCTAAAATTGATGCATTTGATGCGCTTAAAGAATTATCAGCGGTGAGTCTCAAAGATAACACGCTAAACTCAATATTTTCGACTTTAATTGTAGCAAAAAATGCTCCGGGAATGGTTGGTCCGTTATTATTTGATGGAACAAAATGTAGAGTTTCACTTTTTACTACCGTCACACCCCTTGAAGAGTCATACATAACGGCCAAATATTCTGGTTCCTATTTTAGTTAAACACAGTTAATGTCGCTCAAAATTAAAATATTTAAAGTAATAGTTTGCTTACCTGCCCATCCACACTGATGGATTCCGAAATATGGCACTTCCAAATTCCAGTGGAACCGCCCCAAGATTTAATGCTATTTAAATACGGCATATTCAGTTCACTACAGAGCTATTAAGTCAATTCAGTGTTAAATCGCACTATGTCATTTAGACATTTTGAAATTGAAACTCACTCTTTCAACAGCTGAAGGATCTCTCAAGTCTTGAATCGCAAGTAAACTTAATCTAAAGAAAATGCAAAAAAAAGAGGTTTTTTTAAATATTTTATATATTTAAAAAATATGTTGTTTAGGTATATAGTTAAAAATTCAATTAAATAAGGAACCTTACCCGTTTTCTAAGATTGTTCGACAAACTACTTCGATGACTCCCAGATTACTTGCTTTGTCTACCGTAAAATTGTCCAGATTCCACGAACCTAACCTTAAAGCAGGTTGACCGCTTCTCTTAAAATGAAATTTATTCGTAAGAATGGGTCTTGGGCACCGTGAAGAAAGGACCTCGTACACCGTTTTGTCGTCTAAACACTCGCCAGAACCAGAGTTATCTAGTTCGTCCATTCCGACTCGATCCTGCATACCCAAACCCGTAATATCAGTATCGTTGATCAAAGTAGAAGTAACAGGCTCCGAACTTGATCTTCGAAACGGAATTCCTCTCACACTTCCATTAGACATATTGTACTTGTGACATTCGCTAACCGAATCACTCGAAGCGTTTACACAAAGGTAAGATCGAAGTTCGTTGGCTTTCTTGTGACCGACACCTTTCACTTTGGCAACATCATCCATAGATTTGAAAGGCCCTTTCTTCTCTCGATGACACACTATATTCGCCGCTAATTTTTGATTGATACCTCGGACGGTCATGAGCTGAAAAATCGTGGCACCATTTACGTCGATTAATTTATACGAGTATAATTTTTCGGGCAAATCGTAACCATTAAGAAGTCCTCCGTTAGCCGTGGACGAGTGATCCTGACTATCGGTGACGGTGCCAATTGAATCTTCAGAGTGAGTTCCACCGGAAGATGAAGAACGGCTATTTCGTCGCCGTCTTGACGTTACGCAAATTTCGTTACGAATTAACGCTAGTCTGTTGGCACCCACTCCAGAAACTAAAGCTAAATCTTCGACTTTTTTAAATTGACCAATCGCTTGTCGATAATCCACTATGTTGTGAGCCACTGGTCGAGAAATCCCTGGTAAAGTCATCAATTCCTCCTCCGTCGCCGTGTTGATATTTAAAAATTCAACGTTAAAATTTCCTTTGTACATATTAAATGTCGCGCTCAATTCGCGCTTCGGTCTCCTCAATAAACTCCCTTTACGTTCCATAAAAGATTTCCGTTTCGAAGCTCGGAAAGAATCACTTCGACTTGAAGATCCTTGGCCCATCATTGGCGACTAGAATTTTGTCGTCTTAAGACTCGAAATTATCTTCGACAATTATTATTGTGAATGCCGACTTTCATTCAATCAAACTAACAAAGTACGTCATTGTATCGTGCCGTTGCCCTCTTTTCTCTAGCTCGTTCTATGAATCTGGTATGAAACGATAATAAAAGAACATTAGAAAAAAAGAAAAAATTATTAATCAGTGAACAAAAAAAAATCGCTCTCAAAAGTTAACAATTTAATCGTGATGATGACGTGAAGCTATATACTGTAAAACTATAAATGCATATTTTTTTGATTCTTTATCAGAGTACAGAGGGTGCAATCACCGTCAAATCAACCCATAAATACAATTTTGTTAAATTTTGATATATTAAAGTCCATTTATTAAGTTCAGATAAAGAAAAAAGTTATCAAGCCATTTTCTGCGTTAGTACAAATTGCAAAAATGACATTTAAAATGTTTAAAGTGCAAAAAAAAAAGTATCATTTATATGTCCTCCAACATTAAATTTCTTAATATATTTCCCGTTGAAATATTTTTAACTAATAATAGCTCGTTGTTCATCTCAACAATTATTACAAATCTAACTATTATATTAAAAATTACTGTGTAGGCCAAATGCTTAGCAAACGTATCGTATTTATTAAAACCTAAACAGTTTGTTATTTAGAATAAGAAAATTAAAAACTCTAGCAAAAAGTTAATTAAAATGGAAATGACATTACAGTAAATAATTATGTAATAAAAAGTGCAAATTAATTGCTTTTGAAAAGTCCTCAAAACTAATTAAAAATTAGTAACTCGCTCACTACATGTAAAATGAATTTTAAGATTTACTGTACCGGTAGTTAATAAAAATTATAACATCTACATGTAGCTAAAAACTTGCCCAATATTTCTTAAAAATAATTTAATTCTCAGTGCAAAATAACATTAAATCTTTAATTAGCACAATTTTTAAAACAAATCGAAAAAAAAAACGTATAAAAATTTAAATTGTTGCAATATTAGTTTTATCATTTATAAAATTTTGTTCATTAGGCTATATTAAAAAAAACATGTAATTTTCCAACAAAAAAAAATAAACATTGTCACATCATTGATGAAAAAGAATAATTATTATGTCAAAAATTGAATTCAAAAAATTTATTATTCTATTATTCGCTTAATTTTTTTTCTTTTTAGAAATTCATTAAGCAATGTACGATTAAAATTATTCAAACGATAAAACAATCTCTAACTTCACCATTAAAGATAAAAATAGATTACGAGACAATGAGTCAAAATATTTTACCAGCTACCTCATTGACACCCTGCTAAAATAGGTAGATGCACTAAACAATAATTTAATTGCTCTTATGAGCCGCCATTAGCTTCAAAAAAAAAAAAAAAAAGTAACCCAAAACAAGTTTTCGATATCGATTTTTCTTTTTCTATTCTCTACTTTTACGACACTTTTGCAGTAGGCTTCATGACATTGTACAGTGAAAGGAAGAAAAAAAAACCCTGTCAAAAAATCAATCGCAAACAAAAGAAATCAATTTTGTAAATTATCTAGGAATTATTTGATAAATTAACGCGACATACGTGCCTATGTGCGTTTCTAGAGAAAAATTCTAACTTTTAAAGAATAATAAAATGATAATAGAAATCTATGACGTTAGTGATGGAACCTCCAAAATTATCTCTCAATTTGACTTCATCAGCAAGGTCGTTGGATAATGAATGAACTCTTCAAAGTCCATTAACTAGTAACTTATTCGTTTGAGGTCTACTGTACTCTATA
>JAQGAY010001294.1:0-15256 GCA_034698085.1 Polydesmus angustus | reverse complement strand
GCCCAGAAAGTTCACAATTTTTAAAATTATTATACAGTAAAACCCGGTTATAGTGCGATTAAAGAGACCGAAAAAAAATTCGCACTATATCCGGGAAATGCTAAAAATGTAATTTTAAGTATTTCTTTAGTGAAATGAAACATTTACTCGAAAATATTTTTTTTATCCAAATTTTTTGGCTTTTTTTTACATGCATACTGTAATTGGAACGAAAAAACTGCCCAGAAAGTTCACAATTTTTAAAATTCTTATATTTTAAATAATGTTTTTTTTTTTTTGTTTTTTTAAAAACAATTTTAAATAGAGCGCACTATAAGCGGGATTATTTTACAGACTTTTAGTCTCTGGGAACCTAAATATGGTCGCACTATACGCGGGTTCGCAATTTAAGCGGGTTTTTTTTTTAACACATGGTCCAATGGCGTTGTCCAAGGGACCGGGCAAAAATCGCAATATAGGCGAGATCAACAAAATTTCGCAAAAAAATCAACAAAATTTCGTAATAAAATCAACAAAATTTCGCAAAAAAATCAAAAAAATTTCGTAAAAC
The DNA here is from genome assembly GCA_034698085.1 of Polydesmus angustus. Taxonomy (NCBI): domain Eukaryota; kingdom Metazoa; phylum Arthropoda; class Diplopoda; order Polydesmida; family Polydesmidae; genus Polydesmus; species Polydesmus angustus. The sequence continues at coordinate 14,706 of JAQGAY010001294.1, read as the reverse complement.
AAATCAACAAAATTTCGTAAAAAAATCAAAAAAATTTGCAAAAAAAATCAAAAAAAATTCCCAAAAAAATTTCGTAAAAAAAATCAACAAAATTTCGCAAAAAAAACAACAAAATTACACAAAAAAATCAAAAAAATTTTGCAAAAAAATCAACAAAATTTCGCAAAAAAATCACAAAAAAATTTGCGAAAAAAATTTAAAAAAATCAACAAAATTTCGCAAAAACATCAAAAAAATTTCGTAAAAAAAATCAACAAAATTTCGCAATAAAATCAAAAAAAAAATTTGCAAAAACATCAAAATAAATTTCGTAAAAAAATCAACAAAAATAGAAAAAATTTCGCGCTTTGCAAGCTCGGTGCTTTAAATTTATCACAATATTCTGTTTCTACGGGCGGCCAAAACATTTTGACCTCAGGGCGCCGCTGCGAGATCGCACTATAAGCGGGTTTCACTATATATATATATATCGATAGGTGTATTTTTTTCAATCAGCCATTTGCTCTTCCATCCGATCATCCAATCTCTCTCTCTCTCCGTCTCTCTCGCTCTTTTCTGCGGCATTTATAGAAATGGAATGGAGAAAATGTCGGTTAACATTGAAAGTGGAAGCCAAAGCTAATACACCGATCACATGACGACGTTCGCCGCGTGTGTGCGGAGAGATAGCGCCAATGGACCCCCGAAAACTTTTTTTTTCTGCTTCTCAATTTTCGATCTTCAATTTTAAAAGTCCGGAAAAGTGAAAAAAAAAAAAAAAAAAGCTTAAGAAAAGAATATATATCTGCTATTGAAGTCGTTTGAGGAAAAAGAAAATCCACATCTTGTCGAAATTGAGTTGGACAAGATGGTCACATAAAAGCCATTGAATTAATTTGTTTTTTTTTTTTTCCATTCCCATTTTCTTTTTCCGCTTTCTTTCTCTCTCAATCTCTCTTTCCGATGAAAAAGTAGGAAAAGAAATTGCGCTTTGTCCACCAACATATCTTGAAACAAAACAAAAATTTTAAATTGAAAAACGTTGGGCGGGAAAGACAGAGTGATGGAGAGAGAGAGAGTGGAGAGGGTTTTAAGAAAGTTTCGACTCATATTTTAAAAGTGCAGAGGATGACAAGCAAATAGCGACAATACTCGGCTCATTTATGACGTCGTTTCGGCTCCGCTATCTATTCTAACCGGTAGTGTGCGCCGTCAAAATTGAATTTCAACCAACCAAAAAAAAAAAAATTAACTGTAATATTTTAAAAATCAAATAATAATAATAATTCTAGAATTTCCGTTTTAATCTTTATACAGTATTATATGTACTGTAAATAACTAATATTTTTTTTTTTAAACTTTGTTTTTATTTTTTTTTAAGCTTATTGATTAAAAATTTTATAAACAAATTAAAAAAAAATCTTGTTTTAACTTTTATTTTTTTTTTGACGCTATAACCGAAGCACTTTTATTGACGTAATAACAAACTTTTTCTTTACCTCATGAAAAATAACATTACATTTGAAGCAACGTCAATAAAAACCATAATCCATATTTTTATTTTACAAAAAAATAAATTTTCATCCTTAAATAATATTATTACGCTTATATAGGGTGTTCGTTGGATGACGTTAGTTTTGAAACATGAATAAATCAGTCGAATTTGAATGAAAATGAACTATTTTTTTAATATTTACATTAATTAACACCTCCCATTTAATAATTAGAAACCAAATTTTGGAATATGACCTATATAACTGAGTCGGCACGTGTAAACGTGCTCACTTTGACGGCTAAAGCTTTCGCGGACTTCCAGCTTACACCTGCCGACTGCATCTCGGCACGTGCCGGCATCTACTTTAAGATTAATGCAAAAATTTCTCGAGCGCATTAACACGTGCCGACTCAGTTGTAGAGGTCATATTCCAAAAATTAGTTTTTTTGTTATTAATTTTTCTTTAATCGAGAAATTAATTTTATTCTTATATAAATTAAATATAAAAAAAAAACCCTGTATTTATTTAATGTCTAGGTTTGGTCCGACTACAAGTTGACGTGGGAACCGGAAGAATACGGAGGCGTAACCCATCTCTACGTTCCTTCCGAATTGCTGTGGATACCGGATATCGTCTTGTACAATAAGTAAGTTATTATACTTATTTCTTACATTTTACTGTCGAATAATAATAAAAAAAATAAAAGCGGAACAGTAATAATATTGTACAGTGGCCCTTTCGCTGCCCTAAAACAGCGTTGTAAACCCGGGTATTATGTTTCTATCTGGAAAGTGCTAAATTGCCTCAACCCCCGTCCTTCCCCCTTCCCGTTCCACGCGAATCCATCATTTTCGTTTCAACCCTTTACACGACACAATCTTTAAAAAGCTATAAAAACGAATATAAAATAAGTACGGTAGTCCATAGTAAGAAGAAGAAATAAAGCTGGAAAAGTACGGTGCTCGTAATCATCGTAATTATTTTCAAATCCCGAACTACGGTAATCAACAATCCGGAGCCGCTATTTATAATGCGAGGGATATTATTACGATAATAGCGAGCTACATGTAGGCCTACGACTAAAACGACCGAGTTCAATTTCGAAAATGTTCCACAGTCTTTTAAACACTGCTCAACAGTAACCGAGCTTACACACATTGCTTAAAAAATTTATTATGTAGTTTCAAAATTTTTTAAGGAATTAATTAAAAATAAGACCAATAAAACCAAAAAAAAAAAAAAAAAAAACAGGAATTTTAATCTTATCAATTACGGTTTTATCCGAAAATGAATTTACCAATAAACAATTGCAGTTAAAATAAAACTAGCTGAGCTAAAAACTTAAAAATAGCGTCATTCTAAGGAGAAATGCAGTAAGTTTATAATGTAAAAAATAATATTTTTGTTGATTCAAAAAATATTTAAAAAAAATTATATAAAAATTTGAATGTTTTGCTTTAAACTGAATGAGGCTGACCTGGCATAGGGTGTTCGTTGGATGACGTTAGTTTTGAAACATGAATAAATCAGTCAAATTTTAAAGAAAATGAATTATTTTTTTTATATTTACATTATTAACACTTCTCCTTTAACAATAAAAAACAAATATATAGAATATAACCTCTACAACTGAGTCGGCACGTGCAAACGTGCTCACTTTGACGGGTAAAGCTTTTGCGGACTTCCAGCCTGCAGCTGCCGACTGCGTCTCGGCTTGTGTCGGCATCTACCATAGGATTAATAGAAATCTCCTCGAGCGCATTAACACGTGCCGACTCAGTTGTAGAGGTCATATTCCAAAAAATGTTTTTTATTAGTAAATGGGAAGTGTTAATTAATATAAATTTAAAAAAAATTTATCATTTTCATTAAAATTCGACTGATTTATTCATGTTTCAAAACTACCGTCATTTAATAAAGATGTTTCGGACAAATTTTCTCATTAACCTCAATTTCAACTCTTCTAATCTTTTCTCCACACAAAAACGTCTAAAGATTATTCTAGGTAATTTCGTCCCTCATCGCCTTCAAAATGAACCGAAAAACAAGTCCTCGAATGGAATTTCATCTACCACTTCCCATATATCCACACACCATGCACACCATCCACTTCCGCCTCCTCATCAACATAATGATAATAATAATAATAAGTGTAAAAATCAACAAGCGATGACGTAAATTAATTTTCATGACTTTTATTAAAATCCTTCGTAATTACACGCACGCGCACAGGATGATGATACGAGCTAGACTCTCGCCCGCGTTTGAAATTGCAGCAGGTGTGTGACGTCGGCAGCGGTTGAGGTCAGCCTCTGTCGATGACCCCTTCCGTTGTTGCATTTTCCATTTCTCTTATTGTTCGAGCGATATCAGAACAACACAAACCGACATCGCAATTTCGAAAATGCTTAAAAATAAAAAAGCCAAAACTTTGGCGCGCACAAACCAACGCCATTAATAAAAATGTTCCCATTCTTCTTTCCGCCCACCCAACCACCCACCATCAAAACACCCACCCACCCACTGCGCACACCTCAAAAAGTCTACAAATTTACATTAATTCCGGTGATACGCTTAATCACTGTTTTGTTTCGGCGTCACAGATAACGAAACGCTAGCCTATTAATAACTTCTATGCGAAACAATCATTTTTCTCCCTCAAAAACATTTCTACTTATACAGTGGAACTCCAATATTCGTAATTTTCGATATTCGTCATGGTTTTTTTTTCGATATTCGTCACACTTTTAGCGCCGATTGCAGTCAGCTGATGGTCAGTAATAGTGTTAAAAATCATAGCAAAAACAACAAGAAGATTGTATGTGTTGTTTGTTGTTTGTTGTGCTAATGAGTGGTGTTCTAATGCTGATAAATGATGACAACATCAAAAGGAAATATAGGACTATACCATAGGCTCAATACCTACTCATTCATATTCTTATTAATCAGCAGTTAAAACGTATTTGCATTGATTTCTGTGTTAATTTGTTTTTAAATGCAAAATTCAGAGCTGGGAACGGATTAAACCGCTTTTAATGTACATGTATTTCTATGGGAAAAATGTTCAATATTCGTCAATTTCTCTGATACAAATTAAACTGCTTTTAACGTTATTCTATAGAGGGAAATGTGTTCGATATTCGTTCATTTCCCTGAAATGGATTAAACCGCCTTTAAAGTTATTCCATGGGGAAAATGTGTTCGATATTCGTCAATTTCTCTAAAACGGCTTAAACCGCTTTTAATGTCATTCTATGGGGAAAATGTTCAATATTCGTCAATTTCTCTGAAACGGATTAAACCGCTTTTCATGACATTCCATGGAAAAAAAATGTTCGATTTTCGTAATTTTCAAAATCCGTAAATTTTCTTGGCACGGATTAATGACGAATACTGGAGTTCCACTGTATACCTCCAGTGTAGTGATCGCGCGTGCGCCCACGCGAAATACCGCAAATTGTTACGTGTATATATATCTGTATTTTTGTTTGACGTTTTCATTTTACGCTAATCTTATTTATCCTTCCGTTTCGTCGTAACGAGATTGCGCACATGTTTTATTCAAAATTGCTCCCTAACAGTATTAAAGGATTTAGCATGAGGCGTTTTTTTGTTGGGGGGGGGGGGGGCTAAAGATGGGTAATTCAAACGCTTTACTTAACTCAAACGCGCGCCGAGTAATATAGGCTGAGCGATCACGAACGAAGCAGACGATGAAGAAATTGCTTGTTTTCTAAATTGGTCAATAAAAGTAATGTGTCCAAAGACATCGTCGTTGTTGCTGCTTTTACTAGTAGGCCTACGTGTACTAGGCCGTCGTTATAACTAACACCCACAACTGCCTTAATTTTACTTTTTTCTATTTATATTAAATACTACGGGAGATGAGAGAGAAAAAGGATGGAGGTAAGATGAGACCAATAAAAAAGAAATTCGGTAGGAAAAAAAAAGAAAAATGGCGCCTCACTTTCGTAAATATATCTGAAAAAAAAATATATCCATGGCAATAAAAGAGGTGAAAAAGAAGGGGGGATTGAGGAATGGGGTGATAGGGGTGCTGGTAGTGGGGGGGGGGAGAAAAAGTTAGGGGAGAAAATAAATGATGTCCTAGCAAAATTAACTCAGTACTGGTAACAAATTCTCAAAACTACGTTTCAAGAAGATTACCTTCAATTTGTGTGTTGTAGGATGATGTTATTCGATGGAGAGAAGAAACGAGAAAAAGATGGAGAGAGAGAGAGAGGGAAAGAGAGAGAGAGAGGGAGAGAGAGAGAGAGAGAGAGAATGGTAAGAGAGTGGGAAGAGAAGGATTAAGCGCGTTCGATATATCGCTTTGCTATTGCCTTGTATGCATTTCCCACCTATTACTTGTGTTTATTGTTTTTCTTTCACTGTATACGTATTGTAATTTAATTGTAATCAAATTAGCATAAGTAATAAATTTTTCCTGTCTCTACCTCACTCTTTTTTTTTCTCTAAATCTCTATTTCTCTCTTACTCGCTCATATTCTCTATTAACATCATTCTGACTTTTTAAAGCATTGTAGGGTTAGCATCATTCTAGATATCCTTACAAAAAAATTTTACCCATCTCTGAGAGCATCATTCTGGCTCTGTATATAAGCATCATAGAGTTAGCGTCATTCTAGATCTACTTACAATTTTTTTAACCATCTCTCAGAGCATCATTCTGGCTCTCTATTTAAGCAGATTAGCAAATTATTTTAACTATCTCATATAGCATCATTCTGAATCTGTATTCATCATAGGGTTAGCATCATTCTATTTTCTTTGGAATTTTTTTTTCACCATTTCTCAGAGCATCATTCTTGCTCTGTATATAAGCATCATAGAGTTAGCATCATTTTAGATATTCTTACAATTTTTTTAACTATCTCTAAGAGCATCATTCTGGCTGTGTAGGCCCATATAAGCATCGTAGAGTTAGCATCATTCTAGACTCTTTGGAGATTTTTTTTAACCATCTCTCAGAGCATCATTCTGACTTTCTATTTAAGCATCGTTTTGGTTCTCAATCTTTCTAGGTTCATCATTTTTTTTTTTTTAATCTTATGCCGGAAATATTTTTTTAAATTTTTTTTATCATTTATCTCTTTGCCCATAAAAACGGTCCCCTAACTAGACACGCCTTCTACCCCTTCTAACATGCAGCGAATGTGAAGCCAACCTTTTCTCGCTCAAAAACGTATATGAGAGGGGCAAAAGGAGTTAAAACCTATAGGCTGATTAAGGAACTAAGTTAGTTTTGAAAATTGAATAAATCAGTCAAAGTTTAATGGAAATGTATTATTTTTTTTATTTACACTCAGCAACATCTTATCTTTAATAATGAAAATCAATATTCGGCATATGACCTCCCTCACTGAGTCAGCACATGTGTTAACACACTCGAAGACTAAAGCCATAGCCGACCTCCAGCCTGCATGTGCCGGCTGAATCTGAGCATATATGGGAGAGTTATTGGGAATTTAGTTAAGCGGGTTAACAAAAAATTTGCACTATAAGCGAGATCGCACTATATCCGGGAAATGCTAGAAATTGTAATTAAAGTATTTTCTTAGTGAAATGAAACATTTACTCAAAAATATTTTTTTATCCAATTTTTTTTTTTTTCACAAAATTCACAATTTTTAAATTTTTATATTTGAAATAATTTATTTTTTAAATTAATTTAAGTAGAGCACACTATAAACAAACTTAGTATACAGACTTTTAATCTCTGGGGGGACCCAAAAATGGTCGCACTATAAACGGGTTTTACTGTATTTTCTGAATCATCGTGCTGACCCTCCCTCTCACTAAGCATCATTCTGTCTAAATTTTTTTTTAGTATTTTTCTAGTTATTTTTGAATATTCCTTATTCTCTCTGAGCATCATTCTGGCTCTCCCAATCTCTTATTATTATTTTTTTGGGGTCATCTTTTCTTGTCATCTTTTGACGCTCTCTAAATCACCTACACCATAATTATTATTCCATCTCTTTAATTCCGTCTCTCTTACTCAATCTCGCTCACCCGCTTACTATGGTATATCTTTATCTTTTAGCATCCTTCTGGCACTGTTGATCTCATTTTTTTCTCGCATTCGAGCATATTCCTTCGGATATTTTCCGTACAAAAGTAGTTAATTGAGAAAGTAGTAGATAATATTTTCGCCCGAATTATGTATTAAAATTGATCACGCATGCGCAAATCACCTATTTTAATTTCCGAAAACAAGTACTTAGCTTGATTTGAAGAGAAAGCGTAAAAATGCGATTAATTCGTGGAACGTTACGCATAGTTTATTTCTGGTTGAATAAATTTGATAATCTTGTCCCCAAAGAAAGAAAAAATAATAAATAACATAAACGAAGATGTTAAAAAAAATAATAATAATCATGCGCGTGCAGATAAAGAAATATGAAATTTTAATTAACATTCATTTGTAAGTTTACACGAAACTATTTTAATTAAACTTTTTTTTTTTTACTCTATTTTTATCTCGGAGAAAATGCTTCTTTTAATTATTTCGCGTTTTTTTTTTTTTCGGTTTGTTTTCGTGTTTATTGAGGATGAACGTCACGTTGTATTAGAGTAAATAGTTGGAAATTATAAAAAATAAAGTTGAGAAAAATATAATGAATGCGAATACGGGACGTTAATCCGGATCTCGCGTTTTTACTCCCCGCATAAGAAGCAAACATAGCCGCATCAGTAGCGCAGTTGCGGAGTATCGGATTAAGCGTAATTTATTTCATTTTACTACGAATGTATATTATGTTTGTGTGTATACGCGCCAATTAGGGAATAATGCTACGTCATCAAAATTATTATTTTTTTTTTATTTTCCCTTCGTTAATAAGGAAACACGATGCGCAAACTTTCTTCAAAATTATGGTTATTATTACACTCAAACATTCCATCCAAGTTATTCCTAATTAAGCTTAGAAGAGAAAAAAAGATTTTTTTCTTAGATACGCATTTTCATTTTAAAAAAAAAATTAGAATAATCAAATTAAATATTTTTGAATCTTAAAAAAAAGTTTATACCTGTACAAATTTTTTTTTTTTTTTGAACTAAAATTAAACTAACTTGTTTATCAAAGTACATGTTCTGTATTTATAAAAAATTTGAAGTTAAGGAATTAAATTTATTCTGCGGTTGTATTTTAATTTATATTAATAAAACATCTGCGCAATAATTAGATACTCTCTGCATTTACTCTGCTGCATACAAACCACATTTTTACACGCAAATTTAGTTATTAATTCACCGTGTTAATACGACCATACCTCGGTATACGGCGCTTTGCAATACCGGCCTTTATTATTTACGGCGCTGTTTCGATTTAAGGCCAGAAATGTTTCGATATACGGCTAAATAAAAACAAAAATGTTTATTAAAAATGCTCATATTTTTTTTTAAAAAAGGCAAAAACTTATCCCAAAAGCATATTTCGCGTGAGTGGGGAGAATGTAATTAGTGTGAAATGGGGAAAAAAAGTTGTTTTTGTTGAGTACAATACATGTACAGTATAATATTCATTTCCAACGCATATTTCAACCCTTGCCATGAGAACGGAAATGACGAGAAATTTAGAGAAAAAAAATTAAAATGTGAAAATGCAGTACATAAAATAATTAAGTACATGTACTGAATAAGACTAAGTGAATTAAAGTACACTTTTCACATTCAGTAGAAGCGTTTTTATTTTGTTTTGTTTTCGCTTAATTCTTAAATGTTTTCATTCTAAATGCAATCATATCATGAAATAATAGTTTAAAAATGCAATTTCTATTGAAAATTTGACATATTTTTTTAAAATTCTTCATTTAAATTGTAACTCATGGAGTTTACATGTGTTTCTATGGTAAAAAAAATGATTCGATATACGGCGTTTTGCTTTACGACCAACTTTCATAAAACGTATTTAGGCCGTATATCGAAGTATTAGTGTACATGTACACGACGGAAAATAAGTAGAGAAAGCAAGTTAAAAAGCTGTCTTTTAAATACTTTTTTAAAAATACCCGTATACCAAAAAATTCACAAACTTACTGTAGATCGCTATACACAAAAAATAAATAAATAAATAAAAAAAACAATGCCTTTAAAAAATAAATCTCTACCACAAATCATGTAATGAGAAAATACGAGGGATTGTAATTAATTATTTCGCTGTTGTAGGTTAATAAATGACAAGGAAAAGTTAAATCATGACAGCTTAAACTCAAACGCCCTTATATTTATAGCATTCAAAATCTTTCATTGAAGCGAAAAAGAAAAAAACACGAAAAAAAAAAAATAAATAAAAGAAAAAAAAAAAGAAAAATGTGTTGTATTAGCGAAGCAATAGATTGGAATATATTTTGCAGTTTGAACGTCAGCTTGAAATCAAATTGCCCAACAACCGAAGATAATCCTGAAAAATCTCGTTTTCTGCTTGTATTTATTAAAAAGCAAAGAGAGAAAAAAAAAAAAAGAGCGAGAGATTCGATCAATCAAAGAAAAAAAGCTAAAAGTTTTAAGTTTGCGATGGCGTCGATATTTATTTTTTTTGAAAGATCTGCGCATGGGATTCCAATGGGAACGCCAACAAAAAGATATATTAATAGAATGCGAGTAAATTGTGAGGGAGAAGGTAGTCCTACCGTAGTAGGGCTAAAAGACGTATGGGGAGGGATAAGCAAATCGAATAAAAAAAAAAAAGGAGAGAGTCTAATAAATGAAATTTATAAAATTTCCAAATGAGTGCAAATTGCGTCGCAACTTATATAATGCGCAGGCGCATAAGAAGTGTAAGCAGACGGTTATTTATCAAATAGATTCCAAATGGCAGCTGAAATGAAGCCGAGCGAGTGCTTCACTCCCTCGACAACAACAACACGCGCCGAAAGAAAAAAAAAATCAAGCCTCGTATCACGTGTGCCATTTGTGCAAATGAGAAAACTTTCTCATCTTTTTTTTAAAAGTTAGAAGAATAAAAAAATTAATAATATTAAAAAAAAAATTATTATTAATAAGTAGTAGATGAAAAAAAAAAAAAAGAAGAAGAAGAAGAATGACAACCTCAAATTAATTATTCCTCTAAGCCAATGAATGACACACGTGTAACGCTGTTTCAAACTATGCACGTGACAGTGTTTTTTTTGTTTTTGTTTTAAAATGTGTGGTTCTTGTTTTCATAATACATGTAGAGGAAATAGGTTGGCTAATTTGCATGAAATGTTTATACTCGTACTGATTGGTAATGAAAAGTCCGTAGTTAGACAACGTTGTTACAGTACAGTGAAACTCCAATATTCGTTCCCTTCAATTGTTCGATATTCGTCGTATTTTTGGCGCTATTTTTAAATTTTAAAAATCATAGCATAAAAACAACAACAAGATTGGATGTGTTGTTTGTTGTGAGAGTGCTAATGAGTGGTGTTCTAATGCTGATAAATGATGACAACATCAAAAGTAAATATAGGACTATACCATAGGCTCAATACCTACTCATTCATATTCTTATTACTTATTAACAATTAAAATGCATTTGTTATGATTTCTGTGTTAACTCGTTTTTTTCTTAAAATTCAAAGCTGGGAACGGATTTAGCCGCTTTTAACATATTTATATGGGAAAAATGTGTTCGATATTCGTTACATTTTTAACGCCACTTGCAGTCAGCTGATGGTCATTATTAGTGTTAAAAATGATAGCAGAAGAAGAACATTGAATTAAATTCTTATTAAAACGAGTATTAATGAGTGGTTTTCTAATGCTGATAAATGATGACAACATGAAAAGTAAATATAGGACTATACCATAGGCTCAATACCTACTCATTCATATTCTTATTAATCAGAAATTAAAATGGATTTGTTATGATTTCTGTGTTAATTTGTTTCTTTTTTTAAAAAAAATTCAGGGCTGGGAACGAATTAAACCATTTTTAATGTATTTCTATGAGAAATATTTGTTCGATATTCGTCAATTTCTCTGAAACGGATTAATAACGAGTTTTACTAAAAAAATGTTTCGCCAATGTGAATTCAGTTTCAAATACACGCATCAACCAAAATTATCATTCAGCGCGTAATGAATAATTCCTTCGCTCATTCACTGTCTTATTTTGTTCATCTTTGTTTTTTTTTTTTTTTGTGTATAAATTGCTCCGAAACGGAGAAAAAAAAGCTCAAAAGTTGTATATTATTATTGATGTTTGGTAAATGTGATTTGTAGTGCAGACGGCCATTACGTGGTGACCACCATGACCAAAGCTGTGATTTATTACAACGGGACTGTGGTTTGGAAACCTCCGGCCATTTTTAAAAGTTACTGCGAAATCGACGTCAAATATTTCCCCTTCGATCAACAACACTGTTTCATGAAGTTCGGCTCCTGGACTTACGGCCAATTGGTAAGCAGCTACATTTCCCCCACAAACCAAACCAAAAAAATTGGCTGTCCTACGGATAACGCACTTTTTAAAAAATTTATAAATTAGTCAGATTTAAATGAAAATGAATTCTATTTTGCATATTTACATTAATTAACATCTCCCATTTAATAATAAAAAAACAATTTTTAGAATATGACCTCTACAACTGAGTCGGCACGTGTAAATGCGCTCGAGGAAATTTGCATTAATCCTATGGTAGATTCCCGCACGTGCCGAGATGCAGTTGGCAGGTGCAAGCTCGAAGTTTGAAAAAGCTTTAGCCGGCAAAGTGAGCGCGTTTACACGTGCCGACTCAGTTGTAGAGGTCATATTTCAAAAATGGTTTTTTATTATTAAATTGGAGGTGTTAATTAATGTAAATTTTAAATAAAATAATTTTTTTTCATTAAAATTTGACTGATTTATTAACTTTTTAAAACGTGCGTTCTCCGTAGGACGCTCTATACCAGTGTTTCTCAACCTTTTTTGTACCATGCCCTACCCTGAACTATAAAAAAAACCGGTTCCCCCCCAAAGAAGAAAGAAATAGTAAACAAGCGACGAGCTTGCAAGGCACAAAATTTTTTTGGTGGAAAAAAAAAACAAGTTTAACTCATTTTTTCGTGAAAAACAACAAATTTAGTTCGTTTTTAGTGAAAAAGAACAAATTTAGCTAATTTTTTGGTGAAAGATCAACAAAATTAGCTCATTTTTAATAAAGAAAAAAAAAAGAAAATTAATTCATTTTTTGGTGAAAAATCAACAAAATTAGCTCGTTTTTAGTAAAAACAGAAAAATTTAATCCATTTTTTAGTGAAAAAAAAAACAAATCTAGCTCATTTTTTGTTGAAAAACGAACAAATTTAGCTCATTTTTAGTGGAAAAAAAAAAGAAAATTAATTCATTTTTAGTGAAAGAAAACAAAATTTAGCTCATTTATTGGTAAAAAATCAACAAAATTAGATCGTTTTTAGTAAAAAAAAAAAACAAATTTAACTCATTTTTTGGTGAAAAACACAAAAATTTAATCCATTTTTTAGTAAAAAAGAATAAATTTAGCTCATTTTTTTAAAGCAAAATAATAAGATTTCTAACAACTTGTTTAGATTTTGGTAGGACGTACGCCCCACGTTGAAAAACAATAATAAAATCTTTTTAATTTAAAAAAAAAATTAGATTTCGCAAAAAAAAAAAAAAAAAAAAAACATTTTTTTTTTCTTTCTCTTCAGGTGGATTTGCAACACATGGATTTGGTGGTGGAAGGTGCGGCCACGACCATGGTGGGCAAGTCGGCTCCAGTGGAGATGGGCATCGACTTGAAAGAGTACTACCCCAGCGTGGAGTGGGACGTGATCGCGGTGCCGGCCGTGCGCAACGTGGTCAAGTACGAGTGCTGCCCGGAGACCTACCCCGACATCGTCTTCAACATCTCTCTGCGGCGCAAAACCCTCTTCTACACGGTCAACCTCATCATCCCCTGCGTCGGCATCTCCTACCTCTCGGTGCTGGTCTTCTACCTGCCGGTGGACAGCGGCGAAAAAGTCACGCTCAGCATCTCCATCATGCTCTCCCTGGTCATGTTCTTCATGCTCATCACCGAGATCATGCCCTCCACCTCCCTGGCCGTGCCGCTGCTGGGCCTCTACCTGCTCTTCACCATGACCCTGGTCGGCCTCTCGGTCCTGGTCACCATCATCGTGGTCAACGTGCACTACCGCGAGCCATCCACGCACCAGATGGCCTTGTGGGTGCGCAGCATCTTCATCAATTTCCTACCGAAAATCCTGCTGATGAAACGACCGGAATTGGAACGAGACGCGGACTTGTGTCCACCCATGGCCGTTCCGCCGCCGCCGCCCCCGCCACCAACCCCGCCGCCTCCACCACCGCCGCCGCCCCTCATTCGCGCCCGGGGACAAAACGGCTTGGAAATGAGAGACCCGCACGTCATTCAAGACAATCAGTATTTATTAAGCCCTTATCCCGCTGCCGGAGTTGGAGGGGTCGGAGGCGGCGTAGGCGGTGGATTGAGGTTCACCGAGCTGGACACTGATGTGGATCTACGTCATCATAGCACCTATCACCATGCGCATGCGCAGCCGCAGCATCATCATCATCATCACCATCAACCAGTGCTGCATCATAGATACCCGCCGGAGATCGAGAGAGCCATCGTCAATCTACGCTTCATTGCTCAACACATGGCCAATCACGATGAATTCAACAGCGTAAGTTAATCAATTATTTGTACCCAAAAAAATTTAAGCTAAATCTTTATTTTTTTTTTGTATTGAAAAAAAAAAAAGTTTTTTACAAATAGCAAAATCAATAAAAAAAATTTTTTTGGTACTGTTCTGTTTGGTGGCAGCCACGCGAGAAATGGAACAGGATCGATAGTATCGCGAAATAATCGAAAAGCGATGCTACGATCTAAATAATTATGTAAGGATAATAACTCACGATTCTGGAATCGATTATATATTTCTACGCGATACTATCGATTATATAGGGTGTTCGTTGGATGACGTTGGTTTAGGAACATGAATAAATCAGTCGAATTTTAAAGAAAATTAATTATTTTTTTTTTATATTTACATTAGTAAACACCTCTCATTTAATAATAAAAAATCAATTTTTAGAATGTAACCTCTACAACTGAGTCGGCACGTAATAATGCGCTCAAGGCAATTTCAGGAAATTTGTATGCCGACACATGCCGAGATTTCAAGGTGAGCGCGTTTATACGTGCCGACTCAGTTGTAGAGATCCAAAAAAAAAATTATTTTTCAATGGGAGGTGTT
>JAQGAY010001293.1:0-15258 GCA_034698085.1 Polydesmus angustus | reverse complement strand
TTTTTTTTTTTTTTTTTGAGTTTTGGTAAGATATTTTAAATTAGGTGGTAATCCTTGGGGTATGAAACTAATTAACAAGCGGAGATACAGTAGTTTAATATTAATTGTTTAAAAATATTCTTTCTATAATTTAGAATCTCAGATATACCGGTACAAAAAAAAAACGACTGAAAAAACCCTACTCTATTAAAATATTAAATTTTTTATAAACAAATAGTTGCTTATAATTAAAATAATAAAAAAAATAAGCCAATGAAAAAGAAATTTCAAAGAGTTGTCTTAAATTTTTTTTTTTTTTGTTTTTTTTTTAATTTTTAGCAGTAAATTATTAGAGCATTAGAGCATCAAAAAAAAAATTTTTTGCCGAAACATTTTTTTTTTTTTGATCATCTTAATAATTGCTTTGTGAGAAAAAAAATCCCTTTATTTCGTCATTAGTCATAGCAAAATGGGAAGAATAAAAAAAAATCCAGCTTTTTTTTGTTGTACCCAGTGTAATCCAGACCAAGCACACCCGAATTTCATCACCACCAACAATAAAATAATTATTACTTAGAGAAAGGGGTTAGGGAAAGGATGAAATTGAAGAATGTTAAGCAAGCTTTGTTTATGCAAATTATATCTTGAGAAAACTTGTTTACTGTTCTTGTTAAGTTGCCGTTACAAAAAAAAAATTTGGTAATTGGATGAATAATCTAATTATTATTTTTTAAAAAAACATACATTTTCTACTGATAAAAACTCTAAATTAGCATTGTTCGTAATTGCATGTGTTTCTCCAATCTCAAAAAAGCATCGTTTCGTTTAATCGTAAAAAGTCAATAATTTTTTTGTGTCGAAATAGTAAAAAAAAAATCTTAACTCACTCGTTAAAACAAAACTAGTTTTTAAAAGAAAAATTTAACTTTTAATCTCCATCAAATTTTGCTGTTGCCTGCATTTTTTTATCAGCATTTTGCTACTTGAATGGCTAAGCTAACATAATACAAAGGTGTTCGTTGGATGACGTTAGTTTTGAAACATGAATAAATTAGTCCAATTTTTATAAAAATTAATTTTTTTTTTTTAAATTTACATTAATTAACACCTCCCATTTAATAATAAATAACAATTTTTAGAATATGACCTCTACAACTGAGTCGGCACGTGTTAATGCGCTCGAGGAAATTTGCATTAATTTTATGGTAGATGCCGTCACGTGCCGAAATGCAGTCGGCAGGTGCAGGCTGCAAGTCCGCAAAAGCTTTAGCCGTCAAAGTGAGCGCGTTTACACGTGCCGACTCAGTTGTAGAGGTCATATTCCATAAACGATTTTTTATTATTAAATGGGAGGTGTTCATAAATGAAAATGTAAAAAGAATATTTAATTTTCGTTCAACTTCGACTGATTTATTGATGTTTCAAAACTAACGTCATCCAACGAACACCCTATTCTGTATAATTAGAATTAATAATTTCTACGTTTCCCAGCAACTTTGTTCTAGTGAACGCGGTTTGTTTACATTTCGAGCAGCTTTCTTTCTCGTTAACGCTTTTCGTTAAAATGTTTATACACTTAAATAAACGCTGATCCCGATCGATGCGCATATAATATTACGCAGTAAGAAGCTAGCAAGCATAATAATCTAGAGTACCGAAATAATTTCACACCTACAGTATCGTGGGTTTCGAGTAACTATTTTGGGAGCGATTTTTTAAAAATCAATTTTAAGAGTGGTAGATAAATTATTCATGGGAGTCTTAATCGGGGTTTTTATGACAGTTGACCGTGAATACAATTATTTAAATTTTTATTTTTTTTTTAAAGAAAAAATAATATTCAGGTTTTTTTAAATTAATTTTGTTGTTGTCTCTCCTTGAATTGAAAGGGATTGACTATCCACTTCAACGGTGGTTAAATTTTATGGCCTTTAACTCTCACTCTCTACCACCTCCCTCTAGGCTCCGTCGTGATCAAACGCGGTTTTACCATACGCGAGATTTCCTAACATCACCATTTTTTTTTCTTCTTTCGTCTCGATCCAGTCATAATAATAATATTTGAATTGGAATTCATTAATATCACTAATAAAAATGCCAGGTACCCCCTTCTCGCTCGCGTATAACGAGGGATGACTGTATTTGGTAATGACCTTAAGTTTTTTTTTTTAATGTTTTTAATCAGATGCACCCGCTATCGTTCTTGTAATTGAATGTAAGCGGCCTTTGATTATACATTTAAAAAAAAAAATTGAAAATGAAAATAGAGAGGTTTTATGGGCTCGTTATTTATTTATTTTTTCTTTTTTTAGTTGTTCTGTTGTTGCGGACGAAAGAAGCTGTGATTCGTAGTTGTTGAGCTGAGCATGGAAGACGAAAGATCCGTCGCGTGAAAGCCACAAGAAGCCTGCCAGAGAAAATGAAGATAGAAGCCGCGAGCGCACCTCTTCGAACGAACGGCGAAGGAGTGGACCAGGAACTGCTGAGGGCGGACAATAAGATGGTGGTCGTGTGTAAGGATGTGGGCAAACACTTTCACGTGGGCAAAGAAACCTTGCCGGTTCTGGAAGGGCTTAATCTCAGCATTCCTCAAGGAACTATGTAAGATTTTGTTGATAGGTTTTTTTTTCTTTCTCTATTCACTCGCATAATTATAATTTATTACAGCATTATGTTTATAATAATCGAGTATTTTGCATAATCAAGAAATTAATTTATATTTTATTAACTTTGTCTGATTTATGTTTTCATTCATAGACTTCAATGTCAAATTGTTTTTTTTTTTTTTCGTAGATTTTGTAGCTTAATTTTTTTTTTATTTCCAATTTTATGTTTCTTAGAATTTAATGAAATTATTAATAGTTAAATTTCAGTTTTATTTTGACCAGAACTATACTTTTTTTTACATCCGTTGCATGAAGAGTGATATTATTTTACGTTTTTTTTCCCTCTCCTTGATGTTTCTTATACTAATTTATTTAAATTTTGACCTACTTTTATAAAACTTTTTCCAGTTTTTATTTTTATTACAGATTTTAACGATAATTTCTTTCTTTAGTTTTATTGTTTTTCTTTTCTTTTTTAATTTCTACGCTAATTGTTTACATTCTTATTTTTATTTCCTTCCCCTCCTCCTCCAACTTTTAAAGCACGAATGGGTTTTAAAATTTTTATCTATTGTATTTTCTTATTACATTTTCCTGTTTGCGTTTCTTCTACCCTTAACATTTTAAATAGAGCTCAGCTAAGTTATATTATTAATTTTATAAGGTTTTAGACGTAGAAATTGTAATTCTAATGACGTGTTGATGCCCGTTTATAGCTTCAGTTTGCTGGGTCCGAGCGGATGCGGAAAGACAACTCTGTTGAAATGCATCGTTGGCCGGACGATGATCGACGAAGGTATTTTGAGGGTGTTCGGTATGGATCCTCGGAGCAAGAAGAGCGGTCTGCCCGGTCCTAAGATCGGATACATGCCTCAAGTGATTGCGCTCACCGAGTATCTCACCGTCACCGAAACGCTTTTGCTCTTCGGAAAGTTGTACGGGATGAACACCAAGAAGATCGAGAAGAGATCTCAAGTTCTCTTAGACGTTTTGGAGATGACTATTCATAGTAACAAATTAATTAAAAAACTAAGGTTAGCATAAAACTTTGTGAATTAATTAAAGAAAACTAATAGATTTTTTTGTTATTGAATTTTTCAGTATTGGTCAGCAGAGGAGGATTTCATTCGCGGTAGCTCTACTTAACGAATCACCTTTACTAATCTTAGACGAACCCACCGTGGGTGTCGATCCGGTGCTTAGAAAAAGGTTCTATTTATTTCTCAACTGGTTTTTTTATATATATTTCCTGATAATGTTTCTTAATTTATTTAGTATTTGGAATTATTTGACGAGCTTCGTGAAGCGCTCCAACACTACGGTCATTATTACCACTCACTACATCGAGGAAGCTCGGAAGTCGCATTCGGTGGGTCTTTTGTTGTACGGAAATCTACTGGCCCAAGCTTCGCCGGATGAACTCATGGCTCAGCACAGCTGTGTGACGCTGGAGGATGTTTTCCTCAAACTCTGCATCACCAAGCTGCATCGGAAGAACGAGGATGGTGAGGATGAGGTTGTGCCAGCTGAGGAAGAGACGAAAGTGGCGATTAAGATCAATGGAGGAAACAATGGGAACGGGTACATTAAATTCTTTCTTTGAGTTTCTTTTACGGTTTTAATTTTTTTTTTCTCCTTTCCTTTAACGTTTTGATTGATTGTTGTAGGTTTGGTGATGCGTCGGACCCAACAGAAACGTCAGTGAAGCGCAAAAAGTGTAAATGCGGGAATGCTTTGGTGAAGATGAAGCGTAAATTCCGAGGAGGCTTTTGGGAGTCTATCAAGTTGAGAAGATTGAGCGCCCTGTTCCAAAAGAATGTCAAGGACATGCTGCGATTCACTATGTAATGTGAAACCTCAATTTTTTTTATTTTTACTTTATTCTGATGGATTTGTTATGATGCGCGTGTGTTATTAGAGGGCTGATCAGCTTGCTTATACTCCCGGCCTTTAGTATGTTAGCTTTTCCTATGACCATCGGGAACCAGTTGAGGGATGTTCCTCTGGGAGTGGTGAATGATGACGGCGAGGGACTGGGCAGTCTCTATCTCAGCGCACTCAATAAGGAAATCATTACGCAGGTGATTCTCAAGACTAGAAATCTCTCTTTCTTCCCAAATTATTCTTCATTGAAAAGACGGAATAAATTATTTATGGATGTGAATTTTTTTTAAAATTTTATTATTTTAAGGTGAATTATACGAATTACTCATTAGCCGCCATTGATGCAAAATTGGGTCGAATCTGCGGAATTTTGTGGCTAAAACCAAATTTTACGGACGCTTTAATTGATCGGTTTGCTTTTCGTTTTTCACTTGTTAAATGTCTGGATTCTTATTTTTTCAATTTTTAGATTTTCTCACGGAATTTTAGCCGATAATCATTCTTTTATCAGTGGAAACTTATTCATAGCCTTAGATTACGACAGTAAACACATTTTTAATTTCTTTTTATCTCTTTTTTTTCTTATAAAGATGTTTTTATTTGTGTTTTTAGACTATCCGATAGCTGTTTCTATCTATTTTGAGCTGATGAATTGTCTGGAACGCTTCGTAGAAGGTATCCTCGTGCGAGTGGGTTTGAATCCCCTATTAGGAAAAGTTCCTGTGCAAGTGAGAATCTGATCCATCCGTTGACATTGACTTAGAATTTGATTTTCTTAAATGATAAACTTGTACAGCATTTAACCGATGTTTACGGTGGTGTGCATTACGATTTTCAACGTTACGTGGCTCCCACTTTTCTCCTTATGTAAGACGTTATATACGTTAGATCAGAACTAGAACTGTATAATTTTGTTTATTTTGCTCATCAGTTTCAGTTCTTTCGATTTTTAAATATGCGTAACCAATCTGGATTAATTAATTTTGTTGGTGTATAGTCTGGTGTCTTTGTTTGTGATGGCTGTGACTTCCATTCTGACGATGATCAAACGAGAGGAGGGTCATTTCGATCGCTTCTACACTTCAGGTACTTACTTCATTTCCAAGTTGATCTGGCAAAAATTACTTTTATAACGATTGTGTTTGTATAGGTGTGACATCGATTGAGCTGTTATTAGCCGAGGCTCTTTCTCAAATGGTCTTTATGATCCCTCAGCTCGCTCTCATTCTCATCGTTATGTTTGTCGTTAACGGATTTACCAACGAAGGTTCTTTCATCTTGGTCATCCTTATGGTCATCTTACAATACATGTGCGGTCTCAGCTTAGGTAAAGCATTAAAGGGTTAAAGTGTTGATGTTCTCAAAAGCCATTAAGAGTATAATTTAAAATCTTGTTAAAGCCTGTTTTCTTGATTTAGCATTTTTCGCATTAATTTAATTTTTAAAAAACTGATACTTTTAGGTTGGTACCGTTAAAATACGTTCAGAACATGTTCTAAATTTTGTTTTTTCTATTTCTAGGTTTTTTAATAATTGGAATAAGCCCCGATCTTATCACAAGCATGGTGATTATGGTGACTATATTCCTGTTCATTGTTCTGACCCAAGGTTAGTTCCAACGTTGAATTACGTTTTAACAGCTGGGTTATATATGTGGTACATTTTGTTTTGTTATTAGGATTATTTTGGCCGCTGGAAGGAATGCCACATGCCCTGCGCTACCTGTGTCAGTTGGGCTACTTCGCGCTTCCAGGTCAAGCCATGAGAGACATAATGAACCACGGTTGGGGTATCACCCACACCATCGTCATGTCTGGTTTCGCCGTGACCATCGTGTGGACCGTTCTCTTTTTCTTCTTCGGTTGGTTATCCTATCGACTTCGCTCGTAATTTTTTTTTCTCTTAGCGGAACTCGACTTTCATTGGCGAAATTTTATCCGAAAGTTATACGATTAGTATTTATATAATAAGTATGTAAATAACCGTAAGTGATAATTATATTTTTGATGAATTAGCCAGGAAACCCGAAAGTGACAAAAGAATTTGTGATCGAATAACTAAAAGTTGATTTCTGGTTTTATAAGAAAGAAAAAAAATATATATTTTCGAGCTTACGTTTTTTTTTTATATAAAAAAAAAATTTTAAGGATTTTTTTATACGATTATAGCAAACGCTTAGCTGAAATTTGGGAGAAGTATCATTCAAAGTGAGATTTTTAAGGTTCCTTTAAATAAAAAAAAATTTGTTCCAATTTTATTTTCAGTGCGATGTTTTTTGCTTTTTTTAAGGTGTTTTGTTTTGGAAATTTGAAGAACTTTTTGAAAATACAAGAACATTATTAAAGGTTTCATCCATTTTACGATAAAGTAAGTTTCAACTTTTTATGAGTAGTTTTAATGTAACTTATGGCTATCTATTTTAGAATTTTACAAAAAAAAAGTATTTACCGTAATGGCGAAAAGGGTTTTTTGTTTCTTCGCAAGAATTTTTTTAAGTTTTTGAAATCAAGTTCTAATAGTTGGCGCTCGAGCGAAGGGCTACCGACTTTGTCGCTTTTTGTTTACAAAGGTGTGTCTCTAATCATTTAAATTGAAATATTTACCTGTGTGTTCACTAAATCTCCAAAAAAAAAAAAAGCATTATTAAATTTTTAAAATTAATTTAATAAACATGCAAAAGCGCAAATAGAGAGAATTGTTGAACTTTTTTTATTCTCTTTATTTAAACAATACCCCCAATAAATTAAAATATTTTTTTTGTTTTGAATTTTACAACAAAGTTTTGGAGTTGTACACGCGCGATTTATTAATGTTTAAATAAGCGAACGAAATTAAAATGAAAATATTTTTTCAGCTCGTCAAACACCCAAAATTGCGACAACCATTATAAATTATTGCTTGCCCAATTCAATATAATACAAATAATACAGGTGTTTTTTCGAGGTGTCAACATAGCCTATATACGAAAAAATCAGAACGAAACGTATTCATTTGAAATTTTTGTCTATTTGTTCGTAATTACTCCGAAATAAGATGTACGAATGCGACTTGAAATTTCAGAACTTTTCTTCTCGGGACAAAGTGGTGGAGTGCGTGAACATAGGAAAGCATTTTGAGATCGGCAATCATCAGCAAAGCGTGTTTCACGAGCTCAACTTGGACATTTATTCGGGAAGCATGTAAAAAAAAAATTAGAGTGGGGATTATTGGGCTAGAAATTCGGTTTTATAATAACTCTTGTTTTTAGATTCAGTTTGTTAGGAGCCAGCGGATGTGGCAAGACCACGCTCATCAAATGCATCGCCGGACGCTTGTTAGTGGACCATGGAGTTCTCAAGGTTTTTGGAGGTCAACCTACTCCCAGTCATCGAGTGGGATACATGCCTCAAGTAAATATAAAAAAATCGAACGTCGAATGTAGAAAGCCTAGGAAATTTTAATTCCAAAAGCTTGGTGTTTTTGAGAGCTCAAAATTATTAATAACAGTCGATCTGTTCTAATTTTGCTTTCAAGTCTTAATGAATTTATCTCAAGATTGAAAACAAAATTTTATGCAGTGCAATAAGAAAAGAGCAATTAGAAATCATTTTTATAAAAGTAAATAAAAACTAAAAGCATTAAATTGAGCTAATTTGCGTTAAAATTGTGTTAAAATGAGCTCTGTTTTAAAAAAAATGAGCTGCTCATTTTATCAAATTGAAAGCGCAGGTGTTCTAATTTTTATGGCGCCAGCCGGAGAGGTTATAATAATGCTCGAACCGTGATAGTTTTTATTATCTTTGTTGTTGACAGATGATATCTCTGTTGGACGATTTGACGGTGCGCGAAACGTTGTGGTTGTTTGGTCGTTTGGGTCGGATGGACGCCAAGAGGACTCGCACCAGAACAGAGTTAATGTTGGGCATCCTGGGTATGTCATCGCACATAAACATGCCCTTCAAGACCCTCAGGTAATTATAGTCTTTCTATTTATAGTTTTATTACTACTGTATATTAAATGACGCTTTGTAGTGGGGGACAACAACGGCGAGTGGCTTTTGCGGCTGCCCTGCTCAACGAAGCTCCTCTCCTCATCCTCGACGAACCTACTGTTGGAGTAGACCCCATACTCAGGCAAAAGTAAATATTTCTCCAATTCCTAAATATTGCTTTAATTTAATTTTTTTTTAATATTTAATTTGGTTGTTTAGTATCTGGACTTATTTGCGCAGTGTGGTAAGCAGAACCAACGCCACGGTCATTATCACCACTCACTACATCGAAGAAGCTAGGAACTCGGAAATGGTTAGAGCTTTAGAGATTTTTTTTAAAATCTTTTACAAATAATGTCCCGATGATTTTTTTTAAAGGTGGGAATGTTGTTGGACGGTCGTTTGTTAGCTGTATCATCTCCCGAAACGCTTATTTCCACTTACAATTGTTCTACCTTGGAAGACGTGTTTCTCAAACTCAGCTTGGAAGACGCCGTCCGCAATGGATTTAAAAAGTAAATAAGATTCTATTTTTTTTTGTTTTAATTTTTTTAAAGCAATTATTTATTAATTTTGTAATGAAAAATAGCGATTCGTACGAACCGGATCGTCGTAGTAGAAGAATGAAGCTGTTTCCCAGCTGTCGTATAGTGACTAAAGTGGCTCAAAGGTTCAACAAAATGTATCAGGAGTCTTTCGATGACGTTCGCTTCTTACAACTTACTAAAACCAATTTACTCTGCTACACCAGACATCCCTGGTTTCTCTTTCAAATTTCGAAGTATGCTAACGAAATAAATTTCTATAATAATATTATTTAGGATTTTTATTTGCGTCATGTGTCTACCGGCTTTCATATTCTACTTGGTTCCGTTGGCTCTGGGTGGACAACTCAGTAACTTGTCTTTAGCCGTGATTAACCAGGATTCAGGAGATTTAGCGCGGAAGTATACGGAATCCATCAGCCGTAAAATCTTTAACATTGCAAGTTGAAACATCGTTTATTAACTTTATATTTTCGATAATTGACGAATAATGTTATCGATTTATAGATTCACATGAAAAATTATCAGGAAGGAATCGATTGCATCTATTTCGGGAGTATTTCAGGCGTGATTTGGTTCAAGCAAAATTTCTCCACTGCTCTCAAACAAAGGTTGATCAATTTTTTTTTTAAATTTAAGTGAAAGTTTTGGTTTGGGTCGGAAATTTGAATTTTTAAGAGTTTCATGGAATTGATTTTTATTTGCGTTTAGAATGACTTTTCCGATGTTTGTGAGCGATGAGGTTATTTCTCAAAGCACCATCTACGCCTCGGTGGACTACAGTAGTGAGTTCAATCAGTTGTCGAAGTGATATTGATTAGTTAATCGAGTATGCTTGATTTAGATCCTCCGTTCGCTGCTGCAGTGGCTCAGGAGCTCAACAAGGCTTTTCTAGAGTTCGGACGGAAAGCGGCAGAAGAATTTTCTCTCAGCCCGATGCTCGGAAAATTGCCTATTGAAGTATCGACTATCAGATTTAATTACTACGCGATAGAATTTTTTTTTTCTAAATAAAATTCATTTTGGAATAGATTTCGAAAGGAAGCGAATTGAGTATGGTGGACTTTTTAGCTTTCTTTCAACCGGCGTTTTGGATCTCGTACGTCGAAAATCTAATTATTTTTTTAAAATTAAAATTAATTTTTCATTTTTATTTATTTTTTTAGGATGAATTATTTTTTGGTGTCAGCTGCCCTTATTCTCATCAACGTTTCTCTGCTGGAATCCGGATATTACGACCGTTTATACACTACCGGTAAATTATTCTCTTCTTTTTTAAAAAATAAAATTAGGATTTTTTATAATTAATGAAGAGCGAATTGTATTTTTAAAGGTGTTTCAGCTCTTGAAATAATCTTAAGTCAGATGGCATATCAGTTGTTCATGGCTACACCTCAGCTGCTGCTGGTCTTCTACGTGCTCTTCTCTATCAATGGTCTCGAATGCAACGGTTCCTATCTCCTAGTAGCTCTTCTGGTCATCGCTAATTATTTATCTGGCATTTTCTTAGGTCCGCTACCCCGCTTGCGCAACTTATCTTTATTATTATTCTTACTTTTTTTTATAGGTTTAGCAATAGGAGGTTCGTCCAACAGTCTTCAGATGGCCGTCGCTCTCTTCACTTTCGTCATCATTCTCACTTTATTAACTCAAGGTGCCAATTATTCACGTTTATTTAAAATTTGATAATAATTATTATGTTTGCAGGTATTTTCTGGCCGGTAGAAGGTGCTGAACCGAGTGTCCGCTGGCTGTTCCAATTGGGTCCTTTCGCTTATCCCAGCTCGGCCATCCGTAATGTCATCAACAAAGGCTGGACATTCACTCATCCCGACGTTTTAAGAGGATTCTGCGTGAGTATAGCTTGGACCATAATCTGCTTCTTCTTCTCTTGGATCGCCTTTTGGTGTAGAAAATAAATTACTATAAACAAAAATAGATTAATTAACTAATATTTCTTTTATTTTTTTAATTTACTAACTACGGTATTAAAATTTATAACAATTATTACTACGTTCAACTATGCTTCTACTATTTAAAACGCAGCTGGCTTTATTTTTATCTCCCGTATAATACGAGTATGTAGACTGAGTTTACCGAATGTAAACAATCGAGGTAGTTTTACTGCTTAGCGGCGGCGGGGAAAGTTTGTTTTGATGCGGTATGAATTGGATTAACCCGCACGTACTCTTCAGGCCGGGTATTTAATAATATATTAAAGCGTTAGTCTATAGGGGCACTTGTAGTTAGAGACACTCGAGCTACATTAAATTTTTATTTTTTAGCCACATCAAAATCATTTAATTAGAAGGAAGTGTAGGCGAAGTTGAAGTGATCTTTTTGAAAACTTTTTGGAAGGATTAAAACGTTAAAATATCTAATAAATATATTTTCTCGCGGAAAATACACCAAACACCTGCACTCACATTAATTTGTAACACATGCGAGAAATTAAAATAATACAATTTTCATAAGTAAACAAATAACTTTTAAAAAAAATTGTCATTATTAATTTAATTTTTTTAGAAGTCAAATTTAAGTTTTTATGATACTTAAAAAAAATTAATAATGTGTCATTTAAAATAATAATAGTTATTATTCTATTGATATAAAAAAAAATGTGAATTGCAAGCTTTGTTAATATATAATATTAATATAATTAAAAAAATGAAAAGATGAAAAGACATGTCAACGTGATTGCAATTTGTAAGCGAATTGGCGTGGAAAATTCGTTGTAATTAATGTAATACACACGCTTCTTATTAAGCATTTTACACCTGTGTTTTATGAATGGAGAAGAAATGACGTCAGTGTGTACGTAAGACATTTTTGTTTTCAAACATTTGGGGGGAATGACGTCACTCGGACGAACAGCTGATGATGAGTTCTGCTCGTCCTCAACGAATATTGATGTAGGAGTGTTGAACGATAATTGTAATAAATTAACTAATAATTAGATGTGTTCTATAATCGGATAAACCACAGAAATAAATTTGCTAATGATGGGAATTTCTTTTATTATTTATTATTTGGGTTTATTAGAAAAAAAAACTCATAAAGTAGGAATAACTCATTAATTAAGAAATCATTATTGTTTTAATGAATTATTTGAGGGATTGCAAATTTAATTAAGATTTTTTTTGACGAGCTTATTGCTTCTGATAGAATGAGAAATATTGATTTTAGTAAAACAGTACAACAACTTTTTACTTGAAAACAAACTCTAAAGTTAAATAATAATAAAAAAAAATTCCTGAAAAACGTCTTATATTTTATAAAAATATTATGTCGGTGATTAAAATTATTGCTTCCTTATTTGAAAGAAATGACATAAAAACAGTAAAAACAGAAATATTTTTTAATTGCACATTTTAAAAACGATAACAATTATTATTTATACAATTCGAACACTCTTAATATTCAGATAAATATTAAATCGAAAATGTGAAATAGACTTTTCTTTTCGATTAGAATAATTTTTTTTTTCTCTTTTGAAAGCGATAAATCGAATTTTTTTTTTTTTGTTTTTACAAAACAAACGTAAATCGAGTTTTCTCTTAAATCTACAAAAGAAAAAATAATAATAAAAAAAATTTTCCCCTTCAAAGTTGAAAAGCCGCTACATTAATCCGCATTGTTTTTATTATTTTTTATTTCTATTACAGTGAATGAGAATGACGTATATGGAGGAGGGACCGAGTGAGGGAGGATGACACTTGAGGGATTTGTTCAGCTGTGTTGATACCGACGTCATCATCATCAGTTCCTCTCTATCCCGGTACCATTCATTTATCAGTCAACGGTGGTAGGTGTTCGATCGGTCGTGCTATCAGAACGATATTGGATAATAAATTTGAAATGTCTGTTCCCGGTACCTTGCAACCTCTCGTCCACAACGACAACAGCTTCGGCGGATTATTTCCCGAGGATCTTCCTAAAGTTTCTACGGCGGGCGAACGGGACGTGGTGATCCAATGCAGCAACATCAGCAAACATTTTCAGATGGGAGATACCCTCTATCACGTGTTTCAGGGACTCAACTTGGAGATCAAGAGAGGAACGATGTAAGTTTTTTAATTTTAAAAACTTTTTTTTTTTCGTTAAAAAATTACGTCGCTAATTTGAGGTGAATTCAGTAGTAAATATACGTAGATCGAAAATAAAAAAGTATAAAAGGTGTCAATATTTTTGTGGCATCTGGGGGGAAAATCCTACCGTGCACCGCGCGCTAATTAACTTAGTTTATTAAATGTGTCATGTAGAGAACAGGGATAAATAATAATTAATATTATAAACGAGGAAGAGATAAAATGCACGCAATTTCTATTGATACGTTAATTAAAAAATTTGCCGATTAATGGCGGAATTAAATTTGCATGGAAATGACCCTTCAGGAGATTTTATTAAGACTGTTCGATTGTCAAAGGTCATTTTTTTTTCGAGAGAAGGGGGAAAAAAATTAATTATGCGAAGAAGTACAGTAGTTTTTTTTTCAGGGTTATTATTATTATTTGTTTATATAGCGCGTGAAATTTTATTAAAAATATTGTTTACCGGTATTATTTTTTGAGGATTTATTTGATTTTAAGCCACATTAAATTCGATTTTTCATCAAAGTTTTTACTGAAACGAAACTTAAATTATTATTTTTTTCAATAAGATATAGGAAGGGGGAAAAACAAAATTCGTTTCTAGAATGTAATTATTTCGATTCAGATTAAAATTTAAAACCAAATTCTTCGATGTTTATCCTTTTTATTTTTGGGTAGCAACAATGTAGATTAATGTTAAACGTGGATTAAATTAAACTATATTTTACAGTAGGTGGCAACCGAGTATAAACCGAGATATTGAAATGATAAAATGTCTAGAAAATTATTTTATTGTGGAATTTAATGCTGTAAATAAT
This sequence comes from Polydesmus angustus, assembly GCA_034698085.1. Lineage (NCBI taxonomy): Eukaryota > Metazoa > Arthropoda > Diplopoda > Polydesmida > Polydesmidae > Polydesmus > Polydesmus angustus. The sequence continues at coordinate 1,364 of JAQGAY010001293.1, read as the reverse complement.
AATTATTTTAAGGTTTTTATTACGTGGATAAAAAAAACTTTAATTGATAATTTTTTATTATTTTTATCATAATTATAGATTCAGTTTGTTGGGACACAGTGGGTCTGGAAAAACGACTCTTTTGAAATGTATATTAGGACGACTGGAAGTAGACGATGGACAATTGAAGATGTTCGGAGGTCAACCGAAACCCGGTCATCTAGTGGGATACATGCCTCAAGTAAAAATTTAAAACTTAAATTTTAATTTCTGATTCATTACGAAACAAAAATTAAAACTTTGTTCGATCCAAAATTATTCTTGTATTTAATTAATACAAGAAATTTTTTTCTTCGATATTATTTACATTTTTTTTTTTTGCAAAATTGTTGAGCGTTGTTTTTACCCTTGAAAGTTTGTTATTAGATTTATGTTCTTTTTTTTTTTTGGGAGCAGATTTTCAGCTTTTCTATAATTAATAATTGCATTGACATTCAACATGTTCCTATTAAAGATACATATTGCTTTATATGGTTTGTTGATCAAAATATGTCGCCATGTCAAATAAAAACACTCGTTTACTTCTGGAAATACTACCTGCAATTCCACGTGGTTGCCAGATTCATGCAAGTGTCTCGAGGCTTTCGACCTTTGAAATTACCCAAAAGTTTCGCTCGTCTGTTTTTTTGCATTTTGAAACATGCTAATTACGGTGAAACATTTGTTTATTTTTTGGGTTTCAAAAAATAATACCTGCGCATATTTTTATAATGTTGCAATTCCCTGAGGACATTTTTACAATCGAGTGAATTATTTTTTTAACTTTTGTATTTTGTGAGATTTTAATGTTTCACAATTAATATTTTTTAAGCAAAAACAAGAAACCTCGTGACGCACAGTTTTCGGAACGTTACATTTTATCTTTTATTCTATAAATGTCAAGGAATCTACAAAATCATTTGATAAAATTTTGATCATCGATTGAAAAGAATTCAGAAAGTTATTATTTTTTTAGTCCAAAAAACTCTTAATAACAAATATATAGAAACGTTGTGTTCATACAAGACTTGTGTATACAAGATTTGTGAATAGAAAAATGATGGCCCCGTTTATTTTATATTAAATGTACGATGATAAAAAGTATTGACACATTTTGATTGTTCTAATGCAATATTTGAACACGTGCTTCAGATATTATTATTATTATGGGAGCGCTTTAGAATTATTCACATTTTGCATTTTCTATTGATTGATATTTCGACATAATTTTCTAACGTATTAATTTTTCTTTTTTAGATGATTTCTCTGTTGGACGATTTAACGGTTCGCGAGACGTTGTGGTTATTCGGTCGCTTGGGTCGGATGGATGCCAAAAAGACGCGTTC